>PVHP010002777.1:15659-85384 GCA_004024765.1 Zapus hudsonius | reverse complement strand
TTCCCCCTAAGTTGCTCTGGTCAGATATTTTGTCCCAGCAATAAGAAGGTAGCTAACATACCCTTCTTCTGCCTTCCTCCTGCCTGATAGCTAGGATTCAGATGTGATGGCTAGAGCTCCTTGGCCATTCTAGACAGTGAGGTGGAAGCCATGTATCAAAGATGGCATTGTGCAGTGTCATCAAGACTGAGTCATGACAGTAGGACATGTTTTCCTCTGGACTTGTACCTGGGAAACAAAGTGCTATTTTATCAGAAATTATTAAATTCTAATAAAAATGAAAGTTGATTTTGCTAAAAACTATTTTAGTGTTCTCATGACCCTAGTTCTTACGGTCTGTTCATTGTCTCCTCTCCCTAACTCTAGTTTATGAAAAGATTATTATCATACCCACTCTATAGAACTGAGACCAAATGAAAACTGGTTAGATCAGGGACATACCGGAGCCAAGACATCTGCCTTTAATCCAAGCCTTTTTTCTATACCAAGAGTTTCTATTACAAGGACTATAGTAAATAAAATACATTAAGTAGAGATGTGCAGGCTTGGTTGTGAAGGAGCTAAACCCACACTTTCTGGGTATGCCTGTCATAGTGGGAACATGAGGTGCTGTCCCCAGAAAACAACTGTGTGTCAATGGTTAGATTCTCAGCTGGTGCTGCTATACACTGAGAGGTGATAGGCTCACAGGGCTCTAACCTTCTCAACTGATCATAAATGATAGTTAGAGGAAGAGCATGGCAGAGAGAAGCTGCTCACCTTCTAGAAACCAGGAGGCAGAGAATATGTGAGAGGGAGATATCTTAAAGCATACTAGGAGCACCAATAGATGTGTTACTTTTTAAAAGCCTACCAGGATTTCCTTTTTTTTTTCTCAACTGCATAGCAAAAAGCATCTTTTTTTTGTATACATAATTAGATAATTTATCCTCTTAGGTTAAACTCCTCACCGTAGAGCTGCTGGAGCATCAAAGTGACTGAGATCAGGTATTTTTGGTTATGTTTTGTCTTGTGGTGTGTGTGTGTGTGTGTGTGTGTGTGTGTGTGTGTGTGTGTGTGTGTGCGTGTGTGTGTTCAGGTGCACACACATGCAGAAGCCAGAGGAGAACATCGGTGTCTTCTTTTCACTCATCTCTGGTTTCTTTGAGAAGAGTACCTCACTCAAGCCAGAGCTGCTTTGCTCAGTTTTCCAGTCTGCAAGCCTCAGCAAGTCCCCAGTCTCTGACCTCTCCACCCTCCTAGCTGCCTCAGACTGTAGCTACAGAAGAACACAGCCTCACTTGGTGCTGGGAATATAATCTGATGATCTCAAGCCCTCTCAGGCCCTCCTGCTTGCACAGCAAGTGCCCTTAACCATTGAGCCATCTCCCCAGCCCCCTAAATTAGATTTCATCTTTGCTGATCCAATGGCACTGAATGGTTGCTTTATCTGAATTCTTAGATTTCACGTGAGGTCAAGATTTAAAACTTTTTCACATGCTTTTGGATATTTTATGATTTTCTTTTGCTAAGTGACCACTGAATGTCATTTCTCCATTTGAGCATTTATCATTTTCTAAATACCTTGCAAAATGCTTTTTACATATATTTTTCATTTTTTATGTCATCACTTAATCTTGTTTATGGTGATTTAATACACAGTACTCTGTAGTTATAAATATTAAAAGGCAACCATCTTTTTCTGTTACACATTTATCTTTGGTGTTATGTTAGAAGTCGTTCCCCACACTGACATTGATTTTCCATCTGTTGTATTCTACCACTTTCATCTTTCCATTTCCTACAACTAGAACTAATATTGAATAATGAATGATAAAGTTTAACTTTCTATTTTTATCTCTGGATACCCAGTTGTTTCACCACATTTATTGAATAACCTATCTGATCTCTGGTGACTAGACGTGCTCCCCCTGTATCCCAAGCAGGGTCCAGGATGAGCAATTACAAAATAACACTACTGTGCTTCCAACATCTGTGGAGCTCCAAACACTCATGTCCACTTTGGAGCAGGGCACATGCGCAGCACAGTGAGAGACTGCTGGTGTCTTCTCCAGATAAAGGAGGAATGACAAGAACCAGACTAGCTGTGACACATTTTAGATGGTCATGAAGCCACAGCTCTGCAAGCCTGCTTAGTGCTGGCTGGAGTTCATGAATCATTCTTACGGCACAGTCATGGCCTTCAAGCCATAGGCTCACATCCAGGGCAAGGGCCCAACCAGGGGCATGGTGGGACAATATTGCCAGGTACATGCTAGAAGACAGTACCTATTCTCAGAACCTAAGGCCCTGTTTCCAGATCTATGGAGAGACCCCAGTTTCCCTCCCTCTCCCCACTGCACCGACCCACAATGCAGAAATGTTTCAATGCTTGAAGAGCAAGGCTCTGCTCTCCTAGTGCTCCTGGACCCAGGCCACGGCATTAACACACATCCATAGCAGCAACCTTCCCTGCTGAGTATCTGCTGTTCCGTCCACTGTTAGCACGATGGCAGCCTGCAGGAGAGATTTGGCCTACAGATGTGTTTGCTTTGGCCTGAACGTTGTTGGATCTTGATTTGTGGAGTTTTTTTAACCAATTGTAATAATTTAGACACTTCCTGTATTTTCTCTTAAATTTTTAAGTCTGGGCCACACAGTGCCTACATTCCTGAACAGCCCTTGCAAGGCCTAAGTGACTCATCACACTTGCTGACAGTGACATTCATCATTGATGGGACTGCGTTTGCCACCCCTGCCTGCAGCTTCCTTGTTCCAGCAGTTTCTGATTTAGTCTAATTCAGGGAGTCCCCAAAGACTCTAATTGGCCAAACATCTCTGATCCTCATTACCATAACAGATTCTTACTAAACAAGAAAAGAAAACAAGAAGGATGTATCTATTGGAAATTTTAAAAATCTACAAAAATCAAAAGCTTAGATTAGGCATTGTTTGAGCCTTGGTTCTGCTTTGCAGAGGGTCTAAAGGATGGAATGACCCTGTTCTGTGAAGAAATGGGCTTTCCTAGATTGAATTTCCTTGCATTAGCATACAGTTCTAAGTACACACTTTCTTCAGGAACATAACCTTAAAACCATTATGAAAAAAATAAAAATCAGGAAACAATTCCCTTAAAACAACAAAAAAAATCTATTTTTAAAAGACTAGTACAGGGACTAGGGAGATAGTAAAGTGCTTCCTCACAAGCATAAGGAGCTGAGTTTGATCCCTAGAACCCACAGGCATTCTGTGTACGGTGGCATGCACCTGTAATTCCGGCACTGGCAAGACAGACAGGAAGATCCCTAGACCTATCGGTGAGCTCCAGGCCAATGAGAGAATGTGTCTCACAAAGAGGTGGATAATATACCTGAGGGCAACATTCTAGGCTGTCTCTGACCTCCAAACACATGCACACACACACACACACACAAGTATTAAAATACAAACATGTATGTGCACGCATCACGCACACAAAAATGAGAGGTAATACAGCATCCCCAATAGAAACCCCCAGAAATTACAAGGTTTACTATTCTTAATCTGTCTGATTTCTTTAAAAGAAATTCCCTCTTTACCCAATGTCTGTTTCTTTTTTTCACATTTGAAACTTGAGACTAGCAAGCCATCACCTGAACTCATTCCTGTATTCCTGCTTTCCTTACTTCTGCTTACTTGTAAGTTCTTTGCTGATATGTGCTTAGCTTTCCCCTCAAAATTTCCATTGTGCTCATAGACAATCTTTAGAACCAAAGTATGTAAGTGAAATGCAGCAACATTTAGGTCAATACCTATTAGAGCAAATAATAAATATTAACAGCTTGACAAGATTATTTTTTATAAAACAGATGAATTAATATAATCAATTTAGGGATAATTCAACTCTAAAAAGACATTTTTCAAACTAATGAAACAAAATTGAACATGCAGAGGGTTTTCAATAATCTTGGCTAATTTTATCTGGTATAAGAGTGAGTGTGAGGGAGTGGGGAGATTTCTCAGTGGATAGTGCACTTGCCATGCAACTCTAAAAACCTGATTTCAGATCTCCTGAGCCCACATAAAAGCTGGAAGTTATGGAAGACTTATACAATTCCAGTGTGCCTATGACCAGAAGGGATGCAATGACAGGAGAGGTTCCTAGAAGGGAGCAGTGAACAATGAGAGCCTGCCTCAAATGAAGTGGAAGGCCGGGACAAAGCTGAAAATGATTCTCTGACCTTCACAACACACCATGGCATGCACATGCCTTCACTCGTGCATCAAATGCATAATCGATTTTTAAATGAGTGTGTATAAGTGTGTATGTGTGTGATCTTGGGAGTGGCATGCTTTAAGAGAAATAAGGATCTTGGGTGTGGTGGTTTTAATGGAAACGGCATCCACTGCCTCAAGTATTTACGCCTCCTTGGTCTCCAGCAGGTGGAGCCTTGAAGGAACCGGTGTGCCACTGGGGGGAGGGGTGAATGATGAATCTAGCCTACTGTGTGTTCAGAGCCAGCTCCCACTTACTGTTCTTTCTGCTGAGGATGTGTGATGCCGAAGAAAAGTTGCTTTTCTCCACCATGATGAAGTTTTCCTTCAAAACCGCAAGCCTGGATTCAACACTTTGTTCCCATCAGCTGCTTCTGGTCAGGTATTTAGTCCCAGCAATGAGAAAGTAACTGCTGCAATGCATTTGCTATTGTGTGGGACTCAGAGATCTTGGAATTGAGGTCTTAAACAGCAGAAAATGAAACACTATTTAAACATCACCTACTCCAGGCTGGGAAGGGGGTTTCACTTTGCATATCAAATCCAACTTTTATCCTGAAAAGAGATTGTGATCTTTAAAGCTTAAGCAACTACAAAAGTGCCATGAATTGCTGGTGCCAAGGACACGTGACAGGAGAATATGGGCATTGCAGTTACCTTCTCATTGCGGGGACAAACACCCAAGAAGCAGCTTGTGGGAGGAAAGGGTTTATTCAGGCTTACAGATTCCTGGGGAAGCTTTGTCACACAGAAGAAGCTGGCTCACTTCTAGGGATCCATAGCTGAGAGACAACTGCCAGCACCAGCGAGCACTAGCTAACCCTGAACACACAGTAGGCTAGACTCAAGATCTGTCCCCAGTGACACACCTCTTACAGCAGGGCTCTGCCTGCTGAAGACTAAGTAGGAAATTTAATCTTACTCAAAATTACCTGATCCTGGTGTGGTGGTGCTTGCCCTTAATTCCAGCAGAGGTAAGAGGATCTCTGGGAGTTTGAGGCCAGCCTGGGATTATCGAGTGAATGCCAGGTTGGCTTGGGCTACAGTGAGACCCTACTTTGAGAAAAACAAACAACAACAACAAAACCCTGAGGCTCTAGGGCCATTTACAGTCAAACCATTTCAATGGCCATCTGCACTACTATTAGTCATTATGGAGGTCTTTCAGAGAGCCTCCCTATGAAGTCAGTGATGTCTTGCTTACAAACCACCTGACACAATATCTAATTCCAATTCAATATGACAGTGTTACCTTGAACTCTTTAGAACACTTCTCCTGTCCTTTGAAAGTGTCCTCATTTTCTTCCACCACTTCTCACACAGCTCCCCCACATCTGCACCACTCACCATGGAGAGGAACCAGTTTGTCTCCATCCTTGTTTCTGTGTGGCATGGTAAGACCAGCCTCATGATGTTGTGTTTCCATAACATAATCCTAAACTATACCTTCATTGAGTTCAAAGTTTGATTTTCAGAGTCTCTATATTATGAAATTTTAAATTCAGATGCTATCCTCTACTTTAAGCTTAACTTGGTTAGTTGCATGGAGATTTCTAAAATCCTCTTGTTTATCAGCCACATCTGGATCAGTTAGATTGGTATCTCTGAGAGTATACAGCAATTGTCTCGCACTTCCGGGCCCTGGCTCATTACTCCCAATACAAACTACATCAAGATGTGCAGTGCTTTTCTTGACTCCTCACAGACTCCCCAAGTCAGTCAGTCTACAGACTTTCAACCTTACAAAGAGAATTTTCCAACTGTGACCAGAGAGACACTAGTTAAACCAGACCTTCCTCTGCTCAACAATTTGTCCTCACAGGGAGAAATAAAATATAGGTGCCATAAGGTTGACTCAACATAGCAATAGTGGGGTTGACTAACTGACTCAGTGTGCTCAAGGGCAAACGATAATGAATGAGATCACGACCAGGTCATCCAGCATATAGTTTCTCAGAAGAGATAAACAGGCACAAATAACTCAAAGAGGAATCAAAGGTGATCAGAAGGGCTGTGGAAACTGAGAGAAGTTGGGCACTTTCTGGTCAGGGAAGTTGATAAAGAGTTAAAGCAGAAAGGAAGTAAGAATTAGGATAAATTAATGGAGGAAGTAGTAGGAATAAAAAAGCAGAGGGAATTGGAAAGGGAAGTGAACAAACATGAGAAAATTAAAAAGAGCCATTTCAAAGCTGGGGTGGTGGCATACACCTTTAATCCCAGCACCAGGGAGGCAGAGGTTGGAGGATCTCTATGAGTTCCATACCAGCCTGGGACTACAGAGTGAGGTCCAGGTTAGCCTGGGCTAGAGCAAGACCCTACCTCGAAAAAAACAACAACAACAAAAAGAGGGGCAGAGGGGCTAGAGAGATGGCTCAGCCTGCAAAACCTAAGTTTGATTCCCCAGTGCCCACATAAAGCCAGATGCACAAAGTGGTTCATGCATCTGGAGTTCATTTGCAGAGGCTACAGGCTCTGGCACACCCATTCTCTCTCTGTCTGTCTGTCCCTGCTTGCAAATAAGCTATTTATTTCATTTAGGTGAAATACAGGGGTCAAGAAAACTATGAATGAGGGGCTGCAGAGATGTTTAAAGCAAGGAAGTGGCAGGAAGCCCTGGTGTGATCATACTCATTCACTCTCTATCTGCTTCTTTCTCTGTCTCAGATAAATAAATAAATAAATAAATAAATAAATAAATAAATAAATAAATAAATAAATAAATAAGAAAGAATGAAAAATAAAGTTTGGAAAACCACAGAGATGCCAGTCAGTTTGTGATTGTTTTCTGTGTTGGGGTCAGCCTAACCAAAAGACTCATGGACCATCAAAAGACATGGGGAGGGCTGGAGAGATGGCTCAGCAGTTAAGGCACTTGCCTCTAGTGCCTAAGGCCCCTGGTTCAATTCCCCAGTACCCACATATGCCAGACCCACAAGGTGGTGGCCCTGGTGCATTCTCTCTCTCTCTCTCTCTCTCTCTCTCTCTCTCTCTCTCTCTCTCTCTCTCTGCTTGAAAATGAATAAATAAAATATTTTTTAAAAAGACATGGGGAGGTAGGAAACAAAGAAGAAAGGTGAAAAAAATCATTCTCTGAGACAGAAAATAATCATTAAGAAGCTGAGAACAGAGCTCAGTGATAAAGCACAGGCCCTCCTTGTATTTTCTCCCTGTCACCAGCTGTCACCCAACCCTTTACTCTTTTCCTTCTCTTCCTTCCCTGCTGCCACACTTTCTGCTGAACACAAATAGAAAGTGAATTTTCCCTCATCCTTCAAGCCTCACAGTACACATCACTATGTCAGATTCTCACAATTAGCCTCCCAAGTGTCCTGGATCTTCCCTTTCAAAAATGCATCACAGAGTGATTTATCATTTCTTAACTTCTCTTTCAGGCTTGGTGAAGAAAAGAGCTGTCTTGCCACAGCTGTATCCTGAGCACTTGTAGGGTCACGACTCAGTAAATAACTAACATGAACAAAACACTCCTCAGATAAGTGAGTGGGATAGTTTGAATTCTCTAGAAACCTGTAAAACCAAAAATTGGTGTGGCCAAGATTGCTCTGACTCAGCAAAAGTCCGAGTCTTCTAATCCTGGAGTCACACAGCTACACTGATATCCCCTGGATTTAGGTGTGACCATATGGAAGAGGCCCAGTGAATGGAAGATGAACATGAATGATATACACCATTTAGAAGACGATCCATAAAAGCCCTTCCTTGCTTCTCCTCTAGACTCAGTGTTCACTTCTGGATAGGTGAACCGTATGCAACCCCTACAGTGACCTCAGAAGCCACATACAGGAGCCCTGTGGAAGAGAACAGCAGTTCTTCATAACTGTTCCTAAGAGGACTGAGCTCCGTATATTATGTGTCCATCAGATATCTACGTGCTACGGCTGGCACTTAGCCTAGCTAATTCAGTGATGCTGCTGGACAATTAATCTCTCCTCCCCTGTACTAGCCAGAAACCATTCATCACCTTTTTAAGAAGAAATAAAGGATACTCAGAGGCCAGTATGATCTCTTGAGGTGTGGCTGAATAAAAGTTCTGTTTGCTTGTGACCATTAGGAAAAGGTAGTAACCTTGCCTTGGGCTTGCCTAGGCTTGACCTACAGTCAGCAAAGCACTCCGGGGGATTCTCATGATGTCAGAACTCTAGACAGTGAACTTGCTTGATTGCCTGGCCTCCTCTCAGAAGAACAGGTCACACCCCACAGGCCCTGGACAAATGCCCAACTTCCAATGCAAGTAGTCTGTCCCTGGTGTCATCTGTGCTTACCTTGCAAGAAATATCAAAAAGCATTGTCCCATTGTTTTCAGTGCCAGCTGGGAAGAAGCTGCCAAAAGCCTTTTCAAAAAGCCACACAATCCACACTGCCACAGAACAATGGCTACACCAAAGAGCCTGCTTCTCAACAGAACACCCAGCCAACCAGAGCTACCAGAATGAAATACAGCCTCAGACACGGGTTATCGCTCCAGGGCAAAGCTCTGCTTATGCTGAACATGCACTTGACTCTCCTGTTGTTTCTGCTGAACACTAGACTTCAAAGGGAACTCTCGCCCTGACCAACTTCAGTATGGTGACAATCAAATTGCATTATGAGAATTAGTACAATTGCATTATGAGAATTAGTACAATGTACTACACATAATTGCTTGTTCAACCTCACTCTAGGAAACCATCAAAAAGGTAAATTATTGACAACGCGTTTGCTCCTTCTTTACTACAGGCTAGTTTGTTTGTGTGGAAACTTTCCACACAAACAGATACTTTCCAGATACTGTGATTGTGAACCTTTTGGGAGAGGGGCATTTTAAGAATTCCATGAAATACCTTGACCCTTTTCATAGAAAAATAAATAAGGTGTTCAAGTGCACACGTCTATCACACAGTTTCAGAGGGCATGTGGGTGCTGAATTCAACCACACATCCCAGGCTCATGGATCATCTGGAGCAGGAACCAGAAATGCTTTCTGGAAAGGCCAGAAAGTGAGTGAACGCTTTGGCTCTGTCAGCCAGTGCAAGGCAAAAGCAGCACCAAAAATATGTGCGTGAGTATGATGGCTGTCTCCAACAGAACTATCTGTGGACACTGAGATCTTATGTCAATCGCACATGTCACAAAATATCTTCTCTTGTCTTTTCAATCATCTGAAACATAAAAATCATTCATAGCTAGAAGCCTATAGACAAATAGTTTACCAACAACCCCCATTATAGGTGTATCACCTATAGAAGAGAAAAAATATTGCCTCGTCACTTTCACCAGCTTCTCACTGGGATTTAGTGTTCCTTCAATTAAGAATACAGCAAACTACAATAGTGACAGCATTCTGACAAAGTCAGGAGAAATTACAGACATGCTCGTAGCAGACGAGAGGTGTGGCAAAGAACTCAAAACAGAGACTCTGTTCCTCTCTCCTTATACAATGGTCACTATCAGAGCTGACCTAGATCTTGTTTAATGTGTTGATAATGAAGTACATAAGTTAATATAGCTCAAACCTAACTGTTTGTTTGCCCAGTGATGGGGATTGAGCCCAGACCTTACACATGCTAAGTGAGCATTCTACCACACCTTTTTGGCTTTTGATGTTTTGACAACTATATTTCAATATAATTCATTTCCTTTATAACCCTAGCATTTTATTGCATAGACCTCAAAACAGTATTCAAAGAAGCAGTCCAGAACTCTCACTATTTGCTGAAGGGGTCCACAGTCCAGAGAACATCATGAGTCCTTGCTTGCACTGGGTAAACAGAACCTGAACAGCAATAGCGTGGCCTCTCTTACCAGCGCATTCACGTCTTCAGTCTTGTGGATGAGCATGCGGATCTCCTCTGGATCGCCACTGAAGATTGCTTGGACCAGTGGTGGCTGCAAACACAAAAGAATGGGAATTAGGAACACAAATAATACATTTGATTGTATTCACATTCAGATGGTGAGAATGGAATTTGTTCCCGGGAAGTTTGTTCCAAAATTATCAATGGTCAGGAAAAAAAAAAATCTATGCGATTCAGACCTACCTTTTCTAGAAGTCTAGTGGGGGAGACTTACCACCTGAGCATCATGACAGCCAGCCACTGTCACCTGGGCTGAGAACTAAAGTGAGGGTAACATGAAGATATCTCATAGTTGAAACTGTTCTTGATGGGGCCCTTAGATTCCCTGTCAAGGAAACTACCAACCATGGGGTCTGTAATCAGTTCCTGTTATGGACCAATTGTTTCATTTCCCCACCACCACCAAGATTCACGTTAAAGCTTAACTCCCAATGTAACTATTTGGAGATGAGACCTTTAAGGAGGTAGTTAAGCTAAAACAGTGTCACAAGAGTAGAGTACTAATCTCATGAGACTAATGTCCTTACAGAAAAAGAGGACATTCCAGAACCTCAAGCTTTCTCTCAGCCAGAGGAGAACAAAGTAGGAGCGTGACCATCTGGACACTAGAATTTAGCCTCCACAACTGAGAAAACAGATGTCTCCAGGTCAAGACCCAGTCTGTGGTCTTTTGTTATGGTGACCCAATGAGACAAAGACAGTCATGTCATGTCTCCATTTCTTATTAGACAATGTTCTTCAATATCTTCAAACAACTTCATTCCTAAAGGGTAGCAATGGCTATGTTTCTGACCACCCAAACACTTCTTTGTCAACATTTAAAAAATTCTTGCCATCATTCCTAAATGTTTTCCATAACTTCAGCCAAATGGTGCTGACTGCTTTATCATGAATACATCCACTGTTGCTTAAAGTAAAATTCAATGGCCATATGGAGAGCAAGAAGGGGGCTATTTCTGAGCTCTCATTGAACCCACCAACATTAAAGATGATCCCATCATATAAAGTGTGGTGGAAACACAGCTCAAAGAACAATGAGCTGGGGCAGGAGGAAAGTGAAGGGGACAGATCCAAAGAGCTTGGTGGAAGGCACCGCAATGGACAGCAGGGGTTTGCAGAGAGGAAGGAAGCACATTTCTGGCAGAGAAGCAAGGTGTGCCAAGGTGTGACTATGCATAGAACCTGACAAGCCAGAAACAGTCATCAACCTAGCCAGTGGCTGTAGGCTACATGTGGGCAAGTGGTGGGTTCAGGGACTGGTGTGGGGCCTGCCCTACATGGTTAAGGCTCCTATTCACAGCTAGCTCCATAGCCCAGGAGGAATCTGGGGGCAAACAGGATCACTCCCTCTCGAGGGCTTATGATTAGGAGCAAATGATGTAATACATGAGAAAACTTCCTGTGACCCTCAAACCCTACGCAAGTCACCGATGTTTCCATTAGGAAATCTTTAATGATTACTAATATGGAATACTCAACCATTTCCCCCAAAATTCTTGGCAACTGCATATTATGCATTTGCTTACAATGTGTAGAAATATTTTAGTCCTAATAGCCAATTAAATTATGGCAGTTTTCCAAGTTAGTCTCACTCTAAAAATCACTCAAGATGCTTATTAAACTAATATTCCCAAATCTCTTTCCTGGGGGGGGCTGTTAATCCAGATCTTTAATAAGTCACCTCTAATTCTTAGGCACTAGCACAAAATGCCAGCCTCAAGTGAAACCTCTGGCTTCATTTCTCATCACCCTTCTGTATTCTCTACTGAGAATTCCTTATTTTCCCCCTCAAACCTTTTGTCTTTTTTCCTAACATTCCTAAAGGCTTGTGTTTGTTTTTTGAGACAGGGTCTCATTTTGAAGTCCAGGTTAGCCTGGAGCTCACTATGTAGCTCAGGATGGCCTCACCATTGGTAGCAATTCTCCTGCCTTAGCTTCCCTCATGCTGGGGTTACATATGTGAGATACCAAATCCAGCTTTCTAAGAGGTTTTAGTGATGCGTGTTGTTAATTTTGGAAATCAAATGCAAATATTATCAGGATAGCAAGCATCCTTGAGAAACCACTGCAGAGAGTAAGTCAAATCGGTGCTGGAGGGATGGCTCAGCAGTCAGGTGTGCTTCCTAAGAATCGAGGGATGATGCTCCATCCCCCATTCAGCTTTTGCCTTAACCACATCAAGACTGAAAAAGCAAAGCCCGCCATGCACGAAGTCAGTCCTAAGCCTTGGCATGTGCAGGACTGCAGTCCCCATTTGTCTACAGTTTTTGTTTTCCATAGTTACCATTAAGCACAGTTCAAAATTATGAAATGGAAAATTTCAAAAATGAACAATTCATAAGTTTTAAATTATGCACATTCTGAAAATCACCAAAAAATCCTGTGCATTCTGCTGCATCCTGCCCAGAATGTGACTAGTTGCTGTCTAGTGTGTCATTAATGGATACACTACCTGCCCATAAGCCACCTCACACTCAAAGCCCCCGTCACTGTATCCCAATGCTTGTGTTCAGGAGTCCCTTACTTATTAACGACCACAAAGTATGAGAGAAGAGGTGATGGAAATTTTATTACAGTATGGTATAGCTGCTTTATTTCACTATTAATCCTTACACTAATCCTTACTGTGTCTAATTTTTAAATTAAGTGTTATCATAAATATATATGATTAGAGAAGCATTATGTGTGTGTGAATACACACACACTTATAATATGGGGGTGTGGTATCATTTTTGGCTTCAAGTACTCACTAGGCTTCTTGGAATGTGACCTCTACAGATAAGGAGGAAAGGCTGTATTTCTTTTTGAAGTCTCATACTTTGCAGCACTAGTCTAGATTTATGAGAGCTTTGGGGATAACAGAACACAAAAGTCAGTAAACACAAAATTGTAGCACTGGCCAAAATTGTAGAAAACCAACAATGACAGAATAAAAGAAGAATCTTAAGAGGCAGCAGTGATGTCAGCTTCAGACCCCAGAAGTGCACTGCTTGCCTGGCAGCTGTGAGCTGGCCATGAGTGCTGAAGACCTGCAGAAATCAAATGACAGTTCCTGGGCTCCGACACAAGGGGCAGAGGGGGGCGGGGTTATTTGGGTGGGACTTGCCCTTGCCATTCAGTATCATCAACTTCATCTCTTCCATCTCTCCTGGGAGTGGGAACAGCCACTTTTAAAGGTGGCTGTCTGCCAGGTTGAGGACACTTCGCCTTTAAAGACAGAACAGATCAGAGCGGATCCTTATATGTGACCACCATTATGAATTCTCAACCAACCTTGCTGGACAAGAAATGGAAATCTTATCAGCTGAAAGCCACTTTCTCTACTCACAGCCTTGCAGCCCATCAATGTGATACTTTCCATTTTAATTCTCAGTCTTTGAGCATCAACTTGGAAAATGCTTGATCCTCAGAAACAAGACACTAAGTCAAATGTGAACTAGAGATGCATTCATTATTCTTGAACTCTGAGGTGGAGTTACAAATCCACTAGGGGGAGCAAGATGGTAATTTGTTATCTTGAATATATGTTCAGCTTGTGCAATTAAAGGAAGCAAGGTAATTAAAGGATACATTTAAACTTGCAAGAAAGCTCTGTGTAATAAGTAAACATACGTGTGCACAAACGTGTGTGCGTGCACACACCCCACACACAACATGTACATACACTAAGAAAAGAAAGAAATCAACCAATTACAAAACTTAGTCCTATTACGTCGTAATGGTTCATTGTTTTAGTAAATAAAAACAAAGCTATCTAAATAAATCCCAGGTACTAAAATATCCTCTTTACCATTTGAAAAGTACAATTCAGTTATTCCCTCAATTTCCTAAAATATGCTACTAGTGACACCTGACATGCCATCCATTTAAGAAAAAGCCGAAGGGCTGGAGATATGACTATGTTTTCCTGGCATTCCTGAGGCCCTGTGTTTAATCACAGCAACTTAAAAAAAAAAAAGCTGACAATGCCAAGTTTGGAGCTGAGGCTATCACTCATTGGTCGAGTGCTCACCTATTATTTACGAAGCCCTGAGTGGGGTAGGGGACACGTGATATAGACTACAGAAACCAGCAATTTGATTTTTGCTAAAACCACTGCCCAGCATGTTTCACTTTCCCTTTGTCAGCTGTAAGTTCTTTACTGCGAATCAGGCTTTGGAAGATGAGCAGAGACAGTGCTGTCACTGAGACGAAAAACTGCAGTCAGTAATAAATCCAGAAATATCCAGATGTTCCAGTGCAGTGTCCCACAATCCAAGGATGCTGCTTGTCTTTTTCTGAATAGATTGGGTATTGACTTTTTATGATACATTTACTAATGTTTTATCAAATCCTCATAGATTATCTTATTTTTTTAAGACTCCAAATCTAAAAGAAAACATCTTGCATTCAGAGTGGATGTTAAAATCAATCAATAGTCAAAAAGGGGGAAATTCTATTCCTAAACATCTGTCCCTACTTGAGCATTCTGAGTACAGAACATCGTTAAAGCAGAATGGGAACATGTTATTAGTAGCTAATAGCTGAGGCAGCAATAATCTGGCCATATGAAACCATCAGTTTATGTGAACAAGCTGAAACACTTCATTAGGTAACAACTGGTTTTTGTATGAGGCAGAGCTTGCATTTTTGCAAAGGGATAATAAAAACTTGCTCGAGTCACCGGATTTAATGAACAAAACTTGCTGGCTCTCTTCATTGGGTCCTGCCCTGTGATCTGCTGTAAGGGTGCCATTAAATACTTCCTGACCATAGATCACTCTTTACTTGGGGAGAAGTCCCCCTCCATCACAGAAAGATTATGATGATCATAAAACCAAACGGTTTCCCTTAAGTACCATAAGAACTATACAAACGCACTGAGTCCTCATAAACATTTTTTTAATTATGGAGTGAGACAGGATTGCATGTTTGAAAATGTCTCTTAGGCAGGCGTGGTGCTCACACCTATAATCCCAGCTCTTGGGAGACTAAAGTAGTAGGAGTATGAGCTTGAAGCCAGTGTGTAAAGCATAACAAGATCCTGTCTCAAAAAAAAAAAAAACTAAGGAAGAAAATGTCTCTTACAGGCTTTGTTGCAGAGTAAATGTTTATAATATTTCTAATAATTAACAAAAACCATAAAAAATTCCAAATAATAGTTATACCTTCTCTCCAAATAGCCACTTGGTAACAATATACTTAAATAGAGTAAAAATGAAAATTATTTAATCAGAAAATAGATAAAAAATTACCTAAGCTTTTCCAAAATGAAAAATAACACACAGGCAGTGACTCTGAAGGCATTAGTTAAGGACCCCAGTTTGGGGATCATTCACACCCTCTCCTGCTCCTCCCTTTTTAGAGTACCTCTCACCAAAGGACAGCTCATCCTACACACAATGGAGCTCAGATCTGTCAACTTTGTTGCTAGCTACTCACAAACATAAAAGGAGGTGGGTAGGCAAAATGAAGCAATAGTCCTAGTTAAATTGAAATCTGTGGGGCAATATTGATTTCTGCTGACCTGTGCATGTGTGCTCCCCTCTCTCTCTCTCTCTCTCTCTCTCTCTCTCTTCCTCCCTCCTCCCTCCCTCTCTCCTTCCCTCCCTCCAGCAAGGAAACAACTGCTGTAATATCTGTTTTCTCATGTATAAGATGAGGGCTTGGTAACCATTTGATGAGACGTACTGAAGCAATTGTCTAATCTACACAATGTCCCCTATACAAGGCCAGATGCCTAGGGTGCACTCCGTGGAAACAGTGATTACTGTTGAAGTTCAATTAAGTACTTTCACAAAGTATATTCATGTCCCTTGACAAAGAGGATAAATAAAGAGCATCAGAAGGTCTCCTTTAAAACTATAGAGCAAACCATCAGATTGGGATCATAATCCACTCAACACCATCTCTGAGGCAGAAGGACCCATCCTACTGGGAGAGAACAGAAAACACATCCAGCCTGCCTTGGCCTTTGATGCACTGGGCAACCTCAAAAATGTCATATAGCATGTTTGTCTTTAGAAATCTAATTTATGAAAGCAAATAGTAGCAACTGACTACTTTGACTAATATCTGTCTTTGGCTAATTTAACTGTGTGTGGTGTTTTGAATGAAAAGTCCCCATAGACTCATGTGTTTGGAATTCTTGGGTCACAGCTTGTGGCAACTTGGGAAAGTTGCTGGATCTTTTGGGAGGTGAAGCCTTGCTAAAGGAGGTATGTCCCTAGGTGGAGGACCTTGAGATTATTAGTTCAGCCCACTGGATGTTCAGAGCTAGCTCACTCAGATGATTTCTTTCCTGCTACTGTGATAAGATGTGAAGTCCTCACTGCCTGCTCTGCCATGCTTTTCCAGCCATAATGAAACTTCCCCTTGAAACTATACACCAAAGTAAACCCTTTCCTCCCATGAGCTGCTCAAGTCAGGTGTTTTGTCTCAGCAACAAGAAGGTAACTGCTACACTATACAATATTGGAGGAATGAATATGAGCTATTACTCTTTAAGGTTATCAAACACATGTATAGTTTATCTTTTTTTTTTAAGATCCCTGATGACCTAAAAGAAATGAATCCTGTTTGAAGCTGTGACAGAGTCAAATGATTTGCCTACCAATGACAAAGTTGAGTCTAAAGACTTGAGTTTTCCTGATTCTGTCAGTTTAGTACTTTATCTCATGTGCCACATATACAGTGATATGATATGGATATGATATGATCATCTATGAATCTATGGTCAGGAATTCACCCTGTTTCAACATACTCCCATTTTTTTGGGGGGGGGTTCTTTTTTGTGTTGTTACTTGTGTTTTTGTTGTTGTTTGTTGCTGTTGAAGCAGGATGTTACGATGTAGTCTAGGATAGCTTTTCACTCATAATGTAGCCCAGGCTTGCTTCTACCTGGCAGTGATTCTTGGGCCTCTGCCTCCTGTGTGTTGGCATTAGAGGTATGAGCCACCATGCACAGCTCAACATCATTCCTTTGAAGGAATAAAAATACCTTATGATATACTAAGGATATAAACAACCACAGTGGATATAATCTATCTCATGTGTGCATATTTACACTATCTCATAGCTACATATAGTATATATCTATAATATACTCTAATTTTAAAAACATAACAATAAAGCAATTTTGCTGAAAGTTGGAAAACTAAGGGCCATGATCTTTCACAGTATGAGGGCTTGATGTGAGTTTGTGCCTTCAGGAAGATGGAGAAGGTGAGAACTATGCTAACTTGCAAATAATGTAGGAGAATAACAGCAGATGGGTTAGAATAAGTGGCAGCCTAAGGAGTTTTAACCTAATCTGTGAACAAACAGGAGCTGGGGACTTGAGCAAGAGAAAAGAATGGAGCTTTCGCAAGTATGTACCCTGGCCAGTGTTCCTGTGCCCAGAAGAGGCAATGGGCTTAGAGACCCAGCAGGAAAGTAACTCACAAGCCATCACAGGTAGGAGCTTTCTATCTGCCTTTGTCTCAGGTTCTCCATGTGCTGCCTACAGGACTGCAGCAGGAACAACAGATACTGTTTTCAGTTCTTTGATGCCACTCTATTCCTGGGTGCAAGTCTGGCTCAGCGCCTTGGCCACCTTCCTTCACTCTTTATAAACAGCCAACCCAGAGTTCTTTCCCTGAGACGTTAATGTTTCCAGGTGAAATCACGTTTAACTTCCTTTAGTTCTGGAATGTTCCCACTTTCTCCTGTAGAACCTCCGCACATGGAAGCTCTGTTTTGTCAGACTTGTCACTTGATCACTGAATTGAAATCATAACATTACAAAAATAGGCTACATCCATAAAAAAAGCAAAGCAAAACAAGACAGACAGACTTTGCCAAGTGCCATATTTCATAGAGATCTGCTGCCAACTACTCACTTTTTTTGCACTCCACCTAGTTTCAAATGGCTAGAGACCAAATCTAAACTTTAGCTAAGCTAATTAAAAAATGTGAGGGAGTTGACTTTTATAAAAAGCTAATTTATGCAAGAGCACAATGAGCCTAAGAGGCTAGTCTATAGAGAATATTTACATGGGTATAATCTTAGTAAAGGAAAAAGAGCAATGATACACACTCCTTTAAGTTTCCTGTATGGAAAAATTGTTATGGAAGTGTTATTTCCCATCTTTGTTTTGCTTACATCCTTAATGCAATTGTGTTTTATAGCATATTCAATTCATGCTATTTCAAATATGAATATGATTTCATAATGTTAATGCAAGCATTTAAGTGATCTTTGTGGGGAAAACGTTATATGCAGACTGTCAAACTACTTTTAAATATTTTTACCTATAGACAAAGTGCTACCCTCAGCCTCAGTCCCAAAAGCTTCTTTGGACAGTAGGCTGCAGTTACAGCAGACATGCAGAACTGGTCAAAATATTGATAAAAGTACCTATTGTGTGCCCGGCAGTCCTGTACATTGAAGTCACCCCTCCAAGACTCAGGGAACATGGTGGAAGACAGAGTGGGAAGAATAAAGAGCTGGAAGACGGGGAAGCATACTGTCTTCCTGGACATGGCATAGCCATTAAATTCATGAACTCACAGCAGCTCCGGTGACTGCACAAGAAAGCCTGCCAGCATTCTATTATGGAGAGATCCCACTCCTCCCAGAGGAGCTATTATCAGTTAATGGTTGCTGGGGGAGGGGAGGCTGCTCTTCACTGGTGTAGCCATTGCTAAGTTACCTATGCCCCCAACCCATGCTCAGGTAAGAAACCCTAATTTAACTCAGTGGATCCAAAAAAAAATGAATGAGTGAATGAATGAGAGGAAGGGGGAGAGAGAAGGAAAGAAAGGGAGGGAAGAAAGGAGGTATTAGTTGAGAAGAAGAGATTTAGGTGTGGGAAGGGGAATAAGCGGACAAATGGAGAATGAATATAGTCAAATATATACATTTATGAAATATTGTCAAAAATAAAAATAAATTTTAAATCATCCAGTCAAAAGAAGATGTATGGTTACAGGCATACTTAGCATAATTTATTTATCTTCTCTGGTTCAGAAAGTAGTTATCAGTTGGACACAAAATATGGCTTTTTATTCAAATATGACTTTTTATTAATACCTAATATGTAAATCCCTTACTATGAAAGTTGCAGTAATAAAAAAAAAGTGTTCCTTTAAAAAGTATGGAATAAACCCTAACAATGAGTCACAGGCAGATGGCTGACATCCTAGCAAGAGATGAACCACCTCAGGCCTATTCTGTAGGCCCCAAATGAAACCTTTGAGAGAGTGATGGGATAAGCAAGAGACCTATAACCACAGCCAATCAGTCAACCCAGGATAAGCCAGCAAGACAGACACCATTGACTTTCAACACAACTTAAAGCAGAAGTACAGAGGCCCCCCTAAGACCTCAACAATAAAGCAGCCTTAATACTCACCCACCATGACTCAGGGAACTGAGCGGATGGGGGGGAGATTGTAAGAGTCATGATGGGGGAGAACTCTTGGAGACATGACCCCTCTCAGTAACAACACACAAAGGGGGGTGGAACCTGGTTGACTCCTAGGTGATCCATAATCTCCTACCCCATGGACTGATTGAGTCTGCCCATGGAGGAGGATACCCAACTGACTGGGGACAGGGAGGAGGGAGATGGAGATAACAACACATTATTCGCTCATACAGTGTATCTATTTTTTTGGATAATAAAGATTTTTTTTAAGTATAGAATAAAAATGGCCCATATTACAGTAAAATTTTCTCATGGTATTAAATAATTATGTTTTTGATAATCTCAGAAATTAGAAGATAAAAAATGCAATTCAAGTGTCCTTTAAGAACCAAGCAGATCACCATGCAGACAGAAAAGGTATTCTTCAACATGGTGGCAATATCATGTTGTGTTTGAGGTAAATACAAATACCACACAAGAGGTACACTGATTAACTTCATCGTATGAAGTCACTCATGATTAAGGCAAACTCAGAGGTTGCCTGAAATGTTCTATAACCTAGATTCTTTCAAAACATCAGCAAATCAATTTTTACGCAACCAACTTTCCAAAGCTTATGACAATTTTCTCTCAAGCCCACAGCTCCTCCCTTTCTATAGATTTTGTTCTTAGAAATTCCACATGTGTTTTGTGGAAGGGAGACAGGTATCAGTGTCCAGAGGTGGAGGACTAGAGATGTGTGCAAACTGGTGCACCTTCCCTGGTATTCTGACCACTCTCAAATCTATGCCCACGAGTTGCCCAGAGCCTGGACCCATTTTGCCTGCAGTGAGTGGAGGGCCTCCTGCTGCGGCAAAACCAGGAAAATCATGAAGATTGTGAATCTCTTAGACTCTCCTCCACACGGTCTTCTGGGAAACATCTCTGACTTCCCAGGCAAAACGACAGCAAGAGCATTCAGAAACCGATGTCAGAGGGAGGCGATAAGAAAACAGGAAGAGAGAGGAGTCTATGAGACTGAAGCATAGACTTTTTGATTTGATAATGGAACTGATACAAAAATGAGCAGAGACACCAAATCAGTTCATAGTTAGTTTATTTCTCTACGAACCGCCCACCCAACCAGAGATGAAATATATGCTTTCTAAAAATTAATCAAGTCCATTTCAGATAGCCATATTCCGTTCAATTCAAAAAGATACATCAAGCACAAGAAATTGCAGAGTGTAGGAAATGCAGATGCTGAGATATTATTGTCAGTCGTTCCCTTGACAGAATCCCAGGATGTAACAGGAAGGGCACAGGTCCACACAGCTTCAACGCCAGGCATATTCCAAATGACAAGTCACCGAAGCAGGGAGGAGAAGTGCATTTGCTCTTCCAAAAGACACAGCCTGGAAATGAATACTGCACGGTGGAGAGGATTTGAACAGGGAACAGAGAGTAAATGGGAAGGAGGGAATGTCTGTCCCTTCACATTCAGATGAGTGTAAGCAGAGCTGGGGAAACTGAGCACAGCCGAGAAGACAGTTTTGCTCCCCTGAAACATGACAGACAAGAGAGCAGCTGACAAGTTGTCAGGGATCATGTCACAGAAAGCTCTGGATGCCAGGCTAATGAATTTGAACTCTTTTCTGTAGAAGTGAGGAGATGTGGTTGGTTTTGAGCAGGAGAATGACTTGAGAGTTGTGCCTTAGAACCAAGTATGGTGGCACATGCGTAAATCCCAGCACTTGAAAGGTGGAGGCTTAAAGTTCAGTAGTAGTTCAAGGCCATCCTCAGCCACACAGACGTTTGAGGCCACCCTGTCTCAAAAAGAAAGTGTGCTTTAGGACAATCACTCTGGTGAAGGACTGCATAATCAACTAGAGGAAACGTGGCCCAGTGAGAAGATGAAGGATTAGTCTAGGCGGGAGCTCCTGGGGATGGAGTGTCCTCCATTGTATAAGGAAGCATAGCGATGGTGGCCAACCTGTGCTCTCCCACCTTTAAAGTAGCAAGGGCAGCTCTCTCGGGTGCCTCTGGCTGACTTCCTGTGTCACACAGGGTGCTCCTGAGCAACCTGCTCTGCCCTCCAGCAGAACAGCAGCGGAAGGGCTGCAGCGTGGGCCTGGGCTTCTCCAGAGCAGTTCAGCTCAACTCAGCTCAGCTCAGCCCAGTTCCGAGGTCACACACAGCACATCCCACTTCTGTACAACCTGTCACTTCTCTCCCAGGCATCCCGAGCCCCAGATGCTGGCTTAGGTGCTAGCTGGACCAGCTGAAGAAACAAAACAAGTGTACCTAACCCAAGTATTTTCTTTTTTTCCTTCATCTTTATTCCATAACTTTAAATTTTTGTCAGAAGATAAATCTCTCTGTTTTTTTTTTTTAATCCAGTTTCAAAAATAGGACGTATGGCCAGGCATGGTGGCACATGCCTTTAATCCCAGCACTCGGGAGGCAGAGGTAGGAGGATCGCTGTGAGTTCAAGGCCACCCTGAGACTACATACATAGTGAATTCCAGGTCAGCCTGGACTAGAGCGAGACCCTACCTTGAAAAAAAACAAAAAAAAAGGGAAGTGTGTGGAGAAAGGGGTTTTCAAATTACTTGCCTAACACGAAGCCCTGGGTTCAACTAGCATGACATAAACCAGGCATTGTGGTACCTGCTGTATTCCCAGATCTCAGGAAGTAGAGGCAAGAGGATCAGAAGTTCCAGATCATCCTCAGCTGCATAGCAAGTTCAAGGCTAGCCCAGAGCACATGAGATCCTGTCTCAAAAAAAATTGTAATATGTTTTGCCTGTGGCAACAATACAAAGATGGGGGAACCTTAATCTGTCCCATCAATGTTTACAGGTGAATACATAGTCTTCCACACCTTTCTTCCATGTTTCTATTGTACATAAAAATACAAATATATAATTACTTACAATTTGTAAGAGTAACAATATACTGAGAACATTTCCAGCTCATTTCTTTATAGATATATATTATAATATATAATATTTCATAACCTTGACATATAACATAGTCAATTATTTCCCTACAGTTGGGCACTTGGGTGATTACTAGTTTGTAATGCAATATACAGGCTTCTTTAAGTACCCATCCTGGATACACATAGCACAAAGAAGTGCTACAGAATGAAGACATTTTCTGAGTATCTATGACATACTATTTTTATAAAATATACACAAGAAATGTATGGCATAGTCCCCTAATAGAGAGCCAAATATAGCTGGGGAAATAAGTCTACCTCACATAAACAATGAGAGTCTGCAAGATAGTACTCAACTGAGTTCTCCAGGCCTGAGGCAAGTGGATGCCAACTGTTCCATCTGCACAAAGACAGACTAGACAGAGAGCTCAGGGTGGGGGCCTCAGCCCAGATATCCCACAGACCATCTCTGGTTCAGGAAGGGGGACCAGGAACCCAAGCCACAGTAGTGTCTGTGGTAAAGGAAGGCAGGATTTTAGTAAGGCCTAGAAATAGCTTAGGTCAATGAGGAAGAACATTGTATTGGGGATGACAAGGCCCAGTGAGACTGTTCAGCAAGCATGTCAGAATGACAAGCAACAGTCACTTCCTTCTCCTAGACTCTCCATGGCCAAGCGCCATGCTCTCACACTCCTCTCGGGAAGACAGACCCCAGCTTGGCTGCCCAGAGCATTACGCTGACAAAGAGTAGCATGCACTTTCAGCCAGCCAAAGCTTGGGCAAGCCCCCCACATCTCTTCCTCCCTAGCCTTTCCATGCCCCCACCCACTGCCAAAGCGCATGTGTGCACTCACACAGCCTTCTATACCCTCAAAAAATAACAATCAATTAAACTCTTCATGTCTATCTAGAAAAATAACATGAATAATATGGGAGAATGCAATACTGGAGCTTAAATGATTATAATTTAACAAAAAAAAACACTAAGTACTTTTTATTGTTGTTCTGTTTTATTTTGAGACAGAGAGGGTTTCACTCAGTCAAACCCAGGCTGGCCTTGAACTTTATAGTCTAGGCTGAACCCTTGAACTCCTGATCCTTCTGCCTCCACCTTTCAAGGGCTGTGATTAGAAGTGTGCACTACCACACCCAGCTGAGTACTTTTGATAACAAATACTTTGTAAAAATGCCGATGTTGATAGTCACTACAGTGTTGGTCTTTTACTCTATGTTGAAATAGTATGTTGGCAACATGTCAGAGTTCATTTAAATGCAAAACATATTTAATGATGTGTTTTAAACTTTATCATATTTTTGATAACTATAACTTGAAGACTCAGTGAATGCACCAACTCAGCTTATATGGCAAACAGAAGTATTGCTGAGGAGGTTCATAAATGAAATGAGCTTGAGTAGATTAAGGCCAGAGACTGAAGGGCGCCACAGAAAAGTCCACGATCCTCTTCACTACCCCTTCCAATCTAAAATTAGCTTTAACATATTTTTCAAACATTAAGAAAACAAGATTCATTCCCAGGATGTTAAATTGAACACCAAGTTTGAAGAATTTTTAATAAGAAGAGTGAGTTGAGTTCAAATAAAACATAATTGTTATGTACTTCTACTTAGCAATAATTTTTTTTAAGTCTTTGAACTCTGTTGCAGGACACCAGTCACAAAGTGACTGAGATCAAAGACGCAGTATTCAGATGGTGGGGTCCTCAGGCCTTCCATGGCTCCACCAACTATACCTTCTTTCCTGGTGCCTCTGTCCTATTCTTCACTAACACTATCCTGACATGGGCTCTAGATAGTGTGAAGAATCTGTTAGGGTCTGTACATTAGATCTGGATTTAAGAATAGTCACTATATACCTAACGTCAAAACTCAGACACTGTTACCCAGTCAATATGCAATATTCCAACCCTTTATAATGTGCAATATGTGGGGCTGGAGAGATGGCTCAGTAGTTAAGGATGTTTGCTGGCAAGGCCTGACAATCCAGGTTCACTTCCCCAGTGCCCACATAAAGCCAGATGCATAAAGTGGCACATGCATCTGCAGTCTGTTTGTAATGGGAGGAGGCCCTGGTTGGTCCATTCCCTCCACCCCCACTCCCTCTGCTTGCAAATCAATAAAATGTATTTTTAATGTGCAATATGTGCCCTAGTGTGATGGCTCACATCTACAGCACTCCAAAGGCTGAGGTAAGAGGATCATAGTAAGGTTGAGACCAGCCTGGACTACAGAGTGAGTTCTAGGTCACCCTAAGCCGAAGTAAGATCCTGTCTCAACAGTAACAACAAATAAATAAATAAATAAATAAATAAATAAATAAAACTTAAAATATGCAATATGATTGTGGTTATTTTGAGCTCATGGTCCCATTGTTCTCAGGGAGACTTTTGGTTGCCTTTCTAGTACCGGGGACAGAACTAGACTTGGCCAAAGGCAGTAAAGCCAAGGTAGAATGTGACAGAAACTGCCTGCCCAGACATGCAGAGGCCTGTTCTCACTTACAGCTCTAAGTTTGGCATTGTAGGATTGCATTCAGACTCTTAAATCAAGTACATGGCAATCAATCAAACATGTGGAAATGAAACCATGGAGGAAAGTGGAAAAAAATTATCTGAAGAATCTGAAGCCCAGGCTTTGGTCTAGCCGTGGTCACTAGGCACTTTATAGCTGGGGGCAAGTCACATGGATAATAGAAACGTGTTTCCTCACCTGAAATGCAGTTTCAAAATGACTAACTACCTTCCCAAGTATACAACGGGGAAGATCAGGTCTCATGAGGAAAAACCTCAGAAAGCGTGTTGGTGAGAGTAAGCTTGCTGTGACTGAGCAGCAGGCCCACTTGGCCTGTCCCCACAGCAGGCAGAGTGGCAGGACCAATCTGCTCAGAGCTGGTCACAGCAGTGGATCAGTTGTGTATAGCTATAGAGAAACGTTTTTATTTTTTTGGACCTAAATGAGTGCAAAGACAATCTGGCTAACATTCTTGGGTTTTGTTACCTATCAGAACCGCCTGGGGAACCCCAGTGAGCCCTACATTTAAGTAAGTCAGGAATGAAAATCTCACACCAGCACTGAAAAGTCCCACGTGACACATTTGCACTCCACACACACACACACACACACACACACACACACACATCAAATCGGATCACTTGTATGAATACCTCAGAAAGGTTGTACCTTTGAGCACAAGTCCCAATTCAAAGAGATGTCTATAAAACGTTTTGTTCAAAATTATTCATAGCAACACTATTCATGATAGCAGAGATTCAAAAGGAATCAACGTCTATAACCACAGCCAATCAATCAACCCAGGATAAACAAGCAAAACAGACACCAACGATTTTAAACACAACCTCAAGCAGAAGCACAGAGGCCCCAAAGGCCTCAACTACAAAGCAGCATTAACTCTCACCCACCATGACTCAGAGAATTGAGCGGAAGAGGTGGTAGAAAGATTGTAAGAGCCATGGTGGGAGAATATCCAGAGACATTGCCCCCTCAGTAACAACATGCAAAGGGGGGTGAAACCCGGTTGACTCCTAGGCTATTCACAATCCCCTACCCCATGGAATGATCCAGACTGCCCATGGAGGAGGATATCCAACTAACGGGGACAGGGAAGAGGGAAATAGGGGAACTGGAAACATCAACACATTATTCCCTTATGAAGTGTATCTAATTATGGATAATAAAAAATAAAAAAAGGAATCAATGTCAAAGCTAAGGAACTTATTAAATAAATTAGAAAATGTAACCCCCCCAAAAAAAACCATACCAATGGCCAACAGCACACAAAGAGATACATCACCTCATAAGTTGCTAAAGAATGCAAATTAAAAACATAATGGGATACCCTTCCACACATACTCCATGCTGAAAATAAAACTAAAAAATAACAGCCACAAAAATGTGAAGGAGCCGGGCATGATAGCACACGCCTTTAATCCAAGCACTTGGGAGACAGAGGTAGGAGGATCACCATGAGTTCAAGGCCACCCTGAAACTACATAGTGAATTCCAGGTCATCCTGGGCTAGAGTGACACCCTACCTCAAAAAACAAAAACAAAAAAATGTGAAGGAATTCTTGATTGTGACTAAAACATGATGCAGCTTCTGTGGGAAAGAGTGGTGGCTCCTCACCCAAACACAGGATTGTCATACGACCCAGAAGTTTCTCTCCTAAGCGTATACCCCTCAAAACAGAAACGGAAACTTGCACACAGCAACCCTGTTCACAGTAGCTAAGAGGTGGAAACAACCCAACGTCCATCGACTGATGAATGGATAACAAAACGCACCCTAGCCCTACAATAGAACATTACTCAGCCATAGTGAGCACAGTGTGTAATGTTGGAGTCTACAACATGGATGCACCTTGAAGGCTTTATGCTAAGGCAAAGAAGCAAGACACAAAAGGCTACATGCTTCATGATTCCATTTTGGTGAAATTCCCAAACTAGGCAAGTTCATCGCCACAGGAAGTAGATTCCTGATTATCAGGAGTTGGGAGGAGAGAATGGCATGACTGCTTAATGAACACAGGGTTTCCTTGGAGTGATGAAATGTTATAGACCCTAACAAGGCACTGGCACTGTTTAAAATGGTAAGCACATCAAGCGCATCTGTGCCATACTGTAAGCTCAGGAAAGTTTCAGTTCGTAAGTCAGAATATCTTTATTAATGAGTTTGAACTTTTGAGGGTGTTTAATGAGATGTAAAATATAGTTGAAAAAAACAATCGACGAAATCCCAGTTTCTTAATACATAAGTATGTACAGCATAACCATGACTAGAAAATTACTGAATGGCTGAATAGGAGTATTGGCAGGTGCATTTTCTGGCTCTTGTTTTGTAATTCTCCCCATTTTCTTTCATATCTTTTTGTGTAAAATTGTTAACAAATATTTTATAATGTAAACTTACCAACTGTTTTAAAATGGAACCTCCAGGGTAATAATGAGAAATCTAAAAGCCATATGGCAAGAGGATTCTAGCAGCCAGGCCAACACAGCCATAGAGAGGCTGAGGCTACAGTAGCTGGAGGTACGTCCTGCCCAAAGCTGGGACTATCCTTCCAGACCTTTCCAGTTTTCAAGAACTCTAGTAGACTATCCCTAGAAGACCCCAAGCCAGGGGCTAGAAAGAACAGATCCTCTTGGTCCTCAGGGATGCCGTTTCTATATGGTAGCCATCTACCAACAGAAGAGGGACTTCAGGATGCAATGACTCTCGTCCCTGAGGTGTTCCTTCAATGTCTAATGACCAGGAATCCTGCTTTGGGTCAGAAGCTGGATTAGGCCAGAGATTTCTGACTATGCCTAAACATCAGAAACTTGAAAACAAAAACGTGCAGCTTCCTGACCCCACTCCCAGAACGTCAGATAACTTGCAAACGCACCTTAGCTGCCTGCTAAAGGTTATAGAAACACAGTCCTCAGTCCCTGACCCAGTCACCAGAGTTCTGGGACCCCGACCTGCAGTCACACTGACCTGTCAGGGAAGGAAGGCAGGAAGAGACTGAGACAGGGAGAAACAATTCCCTGGAGTTCATCAGGGAACAGGCGCGTGCTAGGTGCTTCCCTTGCACCATCTTACTGTACTTTGCACAACTGTTTATTGAGCTCACAGCAAAGCTTCCATTCTGTTCCCTGGGGACCAAACGAAGGTTTAGGGAGTTTGAGGGAAGCCCAAGGTCACCACCAATTATGAAGATTTTTCTGGGCCCTTGTGCCATGCTAGCTCACCTGTACCACCATGTTGCCAGACAGTGTGCAGGTGGGTGACTAG
Organism: Zapus hudsonius; assembly: GCA_004024765.1. Taxonomy (NCBI): domain Eukaryota; kingdom Metazoa; phylum Chordata; class Mammalia; order Rodentia; family Dipodidae; genus Zapus; species Zapus hudsonius. Next base: position 57,178 of record PVHP010002777.1, on the reverse strand, counting down.
GAAAGAGATGGTGGCATCATCTCGGGGGGAGCGAGCTGGGGTTCACACAGGAGGCTTGTGGGGAGCTGATCTGAAACTGGAGCTCTGGTTGACAGGAGACAAGGATCTCCTGCTGAGACTGCAGCATTAAGAGACCAGTGATGAGAGAGACCCTGGCGTGTATGGGGACAAACAAGCAGTCCAGGGTGGCCTGAACACGGGATGTCAGCAGAGAAGTGGCAAGGTGTGGGGATAGAGAGGAAAACAAGGCAAAAGGTGTCACACTAAGACTCTGTCATTGTTTTTCAGGTAGGGCTTGACCCAAGGGAATGGCATATTCCGACTTCACTATAGGAAGAACAGTGTGAACACCGGCTGGCACTTCAGGACCGGAGCTAGGGGGACTAGCAGTCATTCAGCTACAAGGTGATGACTATGTTCTCAAAAGTGGTGGAAAGGCAGTCTGTGCAGCAGAGAGGACACAGTTTGCTTTGTTTGTTCATTCACTGAGTCCTTTTGCTCTGGCTTCTGCTCAGGTTACACATACAGGATGGCCTGGAGCAAACAGTCCTTGCTGCCATGGAGTTCACCGCCTCACTTTCTGCTAGGCAACGGGTATTCATAGGGGTACTTTCAAAATATTAAATGAGAGGCTGGAAAGACAGCTCCGTTGATAAAGTGCTTTCTTTGCAGGCATGAAGACCTGAGTTGGATCCTCAATAGCTATGTAAAAAAAAAAAAATTGTGTGTGACCAGTATGTGCTTGCAACCCCAGCGCTAGAGAAGTTGAGGCAGGAGGACCCTGGGAGCTCACTGGCCAGCCAGTGTGACCTACTTGTGAGCTCCACACCAATGAAAGTCCCTCTTGGAAAACGATCTGGCCTCTGCTTGCACATACACACAAGTGCATGTGTACATACATGTGCACACACACACAAGCACATGCACATTCTTAAAACTATTAAGAGATATACGAAAAGCACGTTGGTTGATTATGTTAATAATAGTAAAGCAGGGAAAGGATGCTCTAAGGTTGGTTCCTTCATCAACAATCTAAAGAATCATTATACATAAGAACTACATAGGTTATAAAGCATTATCATAAGACAATTATGTTCCTAATATTCAAACATGAGAACTTAAAACAGATGATATGTTCTTGGTATGTTTTGCTCATGGAAAATAAAACAAAAAAATTTACCTATATTTTAACTCATCATTCCTCAGATAAAATGACTAACTTAAAAAAATGGAGATAGGAAATTAAACTTATAAACTGGAAAACATTGCTAAAAACTTATTAAATGTAGCTTTGTGCTGAATCAAAAGAAAATTCTTCTGGCTGTACTGAGGACAGGAGTCATGGGAACAAGTTTACCCAAAAGCTGACCACAAAACAAGCAACCAGGAAGTCGAGGTCCATTTCCTCAGTAATTCCACCCCATTCTCCACCCCAGTTCACCGGTGAGGCCAGGATGTTCTTACCAGTTCTTGCTGCTTAAGTCAGTCACAGCCAAGCATTCTTTTCATTCCTTTATTCCATCCCAAACAGCTGAGCCGTGATGGTATGCTAAGCTGCTTCTCCCTTAGAAGTGAGTGCTATTTTTTTGACCTCTCAGATGACGCCAGATCTTTCATCATCCAGTGTCAAAGTGGCAGCAAGAGAAAACATGCATTTGAAAAGGAAGCTGCTCCTGCCCTGTCCACTCTCTCTTGGCACACTGCTCTCACCACACCAGCCCTGGAATCACCAAGAACGACCCTCTTCCAGTTTCTTCCTTTGCCATGGTCTCTGGATATGTTTATTGCTTTCCTCTGGATTTCATACATATTCTACTCTGGATGTTTAAAGACATGCTTGGGATTTGTTAAGCATTTTTCATATCTTCTTTAACTCCACAGAAAACCCTGAAAGCCAAAAATGAAACCTCAATCTGTCGGCAGGTGCCTTCAAGGCCAATGTTAGGTATTAGGTAACAGTCACACACTCAAGGTGCCAGTACCAAATGGAGGCCAGAGAGCTAATTTCTCCTTAATTAGTTCTAGGAAAGACTTAACTGATGGTCCACTACATCTCTCCCACCACCCCAGGAGAAAAATGGGGGTAAATGAGATTCTAGGAAGAGCTGTTTTCCAAAGACAAGTTCCAATTCCCAGTGGGAGAAGTGAGTGAAGCTACACCACACCACACACCAGGCACCTTATTTTCAACATTAACTTGCTTTTAACTTAATTTAATTTTTTATTATTAATCAGTAGAAACTCCGTATGTACAAGTCTTGTGTTGGTGCCCCACTTCCCTCCCCTCTGCCCCTATTCCACTGAGGACCCTCCTCAATGGGATTGCTGGAATGCTCCATGGATGGAAAACTATCAACATTAGCTTTTATTCAACTCTTTCAAGCAGGTCCTAATGGTAACCTTGGAGAATAATAAGCCAAAACCCATGTAAGTGACCTATTTTTTCCAAGCTGTTTGTCTGCCTCCCTCCGAATATAGTGTGATTCATCCATTAGGCTACCTGAAAAAAAAAAGGCATTTAGAATCAAGGCAAAGTGGATATAACAGCCAATACAATTAGATGTAGTCTTTGTGCTGCTCAAGTGAGTCATGAATGCAACTCATTTCCTCGCCTATAAGCTCACATGCTCGTGGCGTTTCAAAGCGGAAAAGGCAAGATGTTCCAGGCAGTTTTTTCAAATGGATCCAATCTTGATGTTCTTTATGGACCCCGAAGCCCAGACCACACAAGAACTCTAATTATTCATGCAAACAGACAGGAAAAATAGGACAAATATGAAACCAACAGATGACCAAAGAAAACAAATTTTATTTGGAGTCATGCCTCAGCCCTGCTAAGTCATTCACCAGAATGAACCTGTCTTGAAAACACCCTGATTCAAAGGAGCACTTGAGCAATGGAGGAGCCAAAGACTGGGGGAGGCAATCAACAGCTTTTAATTCAGCCAAATAATCCACTCGGTGACTGGGAGCCCTTAACTGGAACTGGGGACTCAGAGCGAAATACACTGGGAACCAAACTCTCGGACCCCCAAAGAGAGATGCACTATATGAGTGATTTATAAAGAGGCTACTAACAATAGAATCTAGCTAATTCAGAAATGTGTGGCTAAGTTAACCCATACCGATCTCACTCTCTGATGGAGATTCTGTTTGTATCTTTCAGAATGCAGCGAGAGCTGTGACTCTTCCAACCCTACCAATGAACTGCAGGCCAATAGCTGACATTCTGGCAAGAGATGAGCCACCCCAGATATACTGTGGAGGATCCATATGGAACCCTGCAGAGAATGGTGGGACAAACAAGAGACCCATACCACAGCCAATCAGTCAACACAGGATTAGCCAGACAGACACCAATGATTTTCAACACAACCTAAAGCAGAAGTACAGAGACCCCCTAAGACCTCAATAATAAAGCAGCCTTAATACTCACCCATCATTACTCAGGGAACTGAGCAGAAGAGGGGGTGGAAAGATTGTAAGAGCCATGGTGGGGGATAACTCCCAAAGACATTGCCCCCCTCAGTAACATCACACTAAGGCGGGTGAAAACGGGCTGGCTCCTAGGATATCCATAATCCCCTACCCCATGGACTGATCCAGACTGCCCACGGAGGAGGATATCCAGCTGATTGGGGATAGGGAAGAGAGGCATTGGGGAAATGGGGATAACAACTCATTATTTGTTCATTAAATTTATCTCATTATAGATAATAATAATAATAATAATAATAATAATAATAATAAAAGAAAAAGAAAACACCCTGATTCTCTCAGGTGAACAGAGAAGTAAGCAGTGGCAGGAGAGTTGGAGAAAGGCATGACAGATATGTAGTTGGAGCTGACACTCCCCTCCTGTGCCTCTAGCAGACATCAACTTCCGAGTCTTTCTTGACACTCAGGCAATCATTACTAATCAATGAAAGTTGGCTATTGGCCATTCTAGTTTAGGAGAAACCTGGAAGATCTATCAGCTGGCTCTAAGAGCTAGAATCATCTCTCGAAGTTTCTATGAAAAGCTAGGTTTAGTGCTATGTGTTGCTTCTAGTTTCTGTAAGATGATAAGCATGTTGCCCAGGCACATGGCACAAGGTTGTCTTATGAATTAAGAGAAATAAAAATCAAGGTAAGGTGTTAGCCGAGGAGGGAGTGAAGAGACTGGACTAGTTGATGAAGCCTACTGGGTAGCAACAGAAGGCATCTGAGGCCTCTCGCAGGGGAACTTGGGCAAAGCAAGAAGCTGCTCACAGACTGTGGGGACCCACTTCTGCCACGGAGGAGACTTCTCTTATTAACAGAAATTCCTGAGATAAAGTTTCTCTTGCTCTCCATTCAAATTCATTCATGTTCATTCAAAATACCATGTTCAATCACCCTGCCTATTCTGCCCTACTGATACAGTGTGTGAGCAAAGTCACTATAGGGTCTCACAAAAGAACTTATCCATGGGCAAATATATTCCAGCAACTGCAGTGGTGTAGCTTTGTATATGGTCTTTCTCAAAAGTAATGAGTAATACCCACTATGAGAGAGAAAGGTGGATGAATACACACTCACACACACACATGCACACACGCACACTCATACATGTGCACACGTACACACTCCAGTCATTACTCAATGACCACATGTCCCATGGGGGACAGAAAAGAGAAACCTGATTCCACAGCTCCTCTATCAGTCTCAACCCAGCAAGCTCCTCACTGTGGGAACACCTTACAGATCTAAGTGGATTCCTAGCATTCAAACAAACTTCCTTTTCACACAAATTGACCCCTAAATCCAAGCCAGCTACTTATCTGGTACTCAAAGAAATCACAATGTGTTTGCACTCCACAAGCAAAAGTGACTGTGTTGCCCTCAAGGAGAGAGAGTGGCTAAGCCTACAAAGTAGATCTTTCCAAAAGGAATTTCAAGGGAAACTTTGGAGCTACAGGATTTCTGTCTTATACAGGGACTTAGAAATCTTGCCACTCAGTGAGCTGCAATCCCTCTACCACGGGCTGGCACATTGCCCAAAACAAGGTTAGAACGGATAAGGAAAACTTTCCAAAGGAGAGCATTGTATAACTGGTTACACAAACAGTCCATAGGAAAAGTCTGTAATACAGATAGTATTATTTTTGGCATGGATCAAGGTTTCGGTGTATCTTCTTCCAATCAATTCTCTGGTTTTCATGAGATGAACCAAAACAATATCTGGGAGGTTATTATTCCAGAGAGCCCACTTGGAATTTTTCTACTTTCTTTTTCCTAATTGGTTTCAACACATGTTATTTCAAGATCTGTATTAAATATATTAAACACTTTTGACCTTAGCTAAAATAAATCCAACTAATGAGACGATAGAAAGAACAGCTCATTAGCTGAGCGTGGGTAAATATTTTCTCTATTCTGGCTAAGCATTGCTTACAAGAGGCTGGAACACTGAGCCGTCTCATCACAGCACCATTATCTGCCTGATGCCCTATGCCTAAGCGTGAACACGGTACTGAGCAAATAATGCAATTGGACCTGGACACCACTAAACTCTCAGGGACAGGCTCATACAATCTGGCCAACTGAAATAGCCAATTTCAACCAACTGGCTATTTTCATAAACAAGGCAATTCTAACACTTTTAATGATCTGGCTTATTAGATGGTTAAAGTAAACAAGCTTAGAATTCTCCTTTTTAGAGTGGTATATAACATCTCAACCACAGCAACTACAATACTTCTACTTTAGGTTTCTTTGATGCTTTGGGAATTTGAAGGTCACTTTAAGGCAATCAAGTCATATCAGAGAAAGGGTCAAAGACTAAGACAGAGGGAGTTGCTGAAGGAACTGTGAAATGAGCTATGCCTATCGTCATATTCTTCCCATTAACTGTTAAGGAAAATTACCATAAGAAGACAATCTGATATGAGCACAAAGCTTTATGTCCAAGAGGTATTATAACAGGATTCTAGTTATTATAGAACAATTTACGTGCTTCTCAACCGTTCAACCTCAGGACTATAATGAAATTAAATATGATCCATTCAAATCACGAACTTTTATACATCCATTAAGAATGTCATTTCAAGCTGGCATGGTGGCTCTCACATCTGTAACCTCAGCACTCAGGAGGCTAAGACAGGAGGATAACTGTGAGTTCAAGGACAACTTGAACTACAAAGACCCTATCTCTCTCTCTCTCTCTCTCTCTCTCTCTCTCTCTCTCTCTCTCTCTCTCTCACACACACACACACACACACACACACACACACAAAGGGGGGCTGGGGAGATGGCTCAGTGGTTAAAGGTACTTGCTTGCAAAGCTTTCCCAACTTTGGTTCAATTCCCCAACCATTCAATTCCCACATAAAGTCAGAAGAAAAGTGAGGCAAGTGTCTATCATTGGGCTGCAGTGGTAAGAGATCCTGGAGTTCACACACACACTAAATAAGTGAAAAAGAATTTAGATAAACAGGTATTAAAAATAGAATCTTCGAGCCTGGCATGGTGGCGTACGCCTTTAATCGCAGCACTTGGGAGGCAGAGGTAGGAGGATCGCCATGAGTTCAAGGCCACCCTGAGACTACATAGTGAATTCCAGGTCAGCCTGGACTAGAGTGAGACCCTACCTCGAAAAACAAAACAAAAAAAAAATAGAATCTTAGCAAAGTTTATACTTGGAGAAACAATATTAAGTGGCAATAAAATAATAAAGCAGTGAAAATCATATCTAACATCTGGCATAGTATATGGCAAATATGTGAAATAAAATTTTATGTTAAGTAATGCATCAATGAGAAAGGAAATCTATACTTTAAGCAGATATCCATATATACATAAATAAGTGTTTAAAAGGAAAAATACCAAATCAATAATTATCTCTTCATGATTAAAATTACAGTTGAATTATTTTTTTGCCTTTTTACTTTTTCTTATCTGTGTATTTTACATTTTATAGTTAAAATAACCATTTTTATATAGTTGCAGGATAAGAGATACATTATAAAACTAGATGCAATTGGGGATCCTTAAGTGAAATTGTATTTTAACTAGGATTTTAGAGTTATTAGACCTCAGCTCCCTGACACCAACAACTACAGCAAAAACAACACCACCCCCTCATGGTCACACACCTGTCTCCCTTCATGAATGTTCCAAGCTGAGCCAAAGGAATTCAGCGACTGGAAGAACTAGCTGCTATTGTGGAAAAGCATGCGGATGTGTCACAGTTCTGCATCATAACTGCCTAGGTTGGGATGATGTATCAAGCAAGCACCTTTAACCTGTGATTCATTCTCCAGGCCAGGATGACCGATCAGGTCTAAGCCTCCATCCTCCCAAAATTGACCCTTTTATTTCATTGCTTACTGAGCATTAATTAAGAAAGAAACAGCCAGCCCCAATTTTTCAATGAAGCTTTTGCTTACTGTTGACCGAAAGTCTATTTTGGGTGGCACTATCTGAATGTCAGTGACTGAAGGTTTTGATGTCACAAGGTCCTCTCAAGCACGGGTTAGATGTCGCCAATACCTCAGCTTAACACTCAGAATGAAAGAGCATAAAGTAGTAAGTCTAACACTTCCAATTTACCCATGCCTGAAACCACAGATTAGAAACAATTTCTCCAAATAATTGAGCACGGTCTAGAATGGCTTCAATTAGCTGATACAAACATTTCTGGTTCAATGCTATGCATGTTAATGAGGAAGAAATGCCTTCCTGGTTGGTCCAGCATCTGAAAGAAATAGCTGGCACTTCAGAAGATACAGGGTTAAGCGACATCACCAAGTAGCCATTTAGTTAAAGCTAATGTCTCAGCATAAATCTTGTTGGCACAAGGGCCGGCAGTTTCAGAAATCAACCTGCAATCATGACTGAGCATATGTGGCAACAATCAGAAAAGCTAGGAGCTGTGACCCACTGAGAAAACCTTCAAAAACCTTAAACTTTGGCAGCAGAACAGATAATGCTGTTTCCTCCTGGATCTCTTCTCATCTGCACTAACAGCAGTGTCTGCGGGTCTTCAAGCAGCTAAGGCGTGAAAAGAACACAAAAGTTACCATCTAATGACCTGGGTTTGAGGATGTGCTCTGACCCTTGTGGGTTCCTAACTTGGCTAAACCAAGAGAAGGGACAACCAAGCCCTCTTGCAAGCCATGATGAGAAGAGAGCAAGTCAGGTGAGGACAAAGAGCACACCAGTCTTCACGGTTCCATGTGTCGAGGTTTCCACAAACTACTGTTCTAATCTGAAAGACTCACATGAGAATCAGACTCATGCTCAGCAGAGAAGATGAACTGCCATTTCCCCTGAAAGTTCTCTCACTTGAGGAAGTAAGTCTATTTCCTCCATGGTTCTTTCTACCCAGTAACTCTCTAGAATCTCTGTGTGAAGTGATTCATGTGCACCGATGTACCAATATCACTCTAGGGAAAAAAATCTGTTTTTCATCTGTCCTATCTCCCTCTGATTGAGGAGCTCCCCTTCTAAATACTTGTGATTCCAATAAAATTGTGAAAACCTGGCCCTCAGCTGTCCTCACCAGCAGCCTGACACAGGAACCAGGTTGGCCATTGAGATTTCCTTTACAGGAACTGACTGGATCTTAGAGGGAAGCAATAGTGGCCTCTGCCCAAGTTCCTTTGTAAAAGTACATGTCACTCTCTCCCCCTTCCCCTTCTGTATCTGGAAGGCAGTAGACTTTCCACTATGCACTAACATTGCCCCACACAGAACTGCACTACTGGCCTATCTCCAGCAAAAAAAACATTTCCACTCACAGGCATCAACTCTAGGAAGCACTCACTGTCTTACTGTCCTGAAAAGACACGAAATCCCAGGCAGCCAGAGGCTGGCTTTGTAAGCAAGCAAACTTATATGAGAACAATCAACCCAAATCACTCCCTCTTGGCTGAGTGTGAAGTTCAGGCCCTGGGTTCAATCCCCGGCATCCCCAAATCATACTTTCAGCAATTAAAAAAAAATTAGAAGGAGAGGGTTCAGTGGCTAAAGCAAGCACAAGCATAAGGACTTGAGTTTGGATCCCCAGAACCCACATAAAGCCAAACACAGCAGCACACATCTATAATCCCAGTGCACCTACTACAAGGTGGGAGGTAGAGACAGGAACATCCACAGAAGCTCCCAGGCCAGCTAGCCTGATGTACACAGCTGTGAAGAACAAGAGAGCCTGCCTCAAGCAAGGTAGAAAGCAGGGACCAATACCCAAGGTTGTCCTTTGACCTCCACATGCACACCATGGCACATGCACACGTGTGTACACACACACACACACACACACACACACACACACACACACACACACACTACACTGCAGAAGGTCCTAGCAGAATTACCAGTACACTGAGAGGAACATGAAGCAAAGATACCTTAGCATTTTCTCATCAATTGTTTGCCTAATGAGCTGGGATGACTGAAGAACACGGAGCATTTCATTTACTTTCCACTGTTTTCATGGTCTAGCATCTTCCAAGTTATTAGACTAGCTGAACAATCACAATTACCTCCAATTTGGCTCATGTGTTTGGGCCGGTGTAACCCCCCAAAAAACAAAGATCCAGGGTATAAGGTATCATAAATATATGATAACATAAATATCAACAGGATGTAATTCAAATTAGAGTCACGTCTGAGGGACAAATGCCACCCACTCACTTGGCTATTTCACTAAGACCAGACTTTGCTGGGTGACATATCAATGTTCTTTAAAACACTGGTGTCATCATATATAGCCCATCAAAATTCAAGCAGTTGAAAGACTATTTGCTTCTGTGACATAATAGACTCTCCTGCAAGGAGTTAGCGAACAAAGTTCACTCCATCCAGTACCTGAAAGACATGTGAAATTGTTGGGTAAAGCACTTGAGAAATTAAACAACAGGAAAATGGCTGGGTTGTTTCCACTTGGGTGAAAAGCTGTAATGGTTCCGAGTCACCTGCCCCTCTTCTTCACAGTGCACCTTTAGATTTTGTCCTCTGAGGCAATAAAAGTACGCTGGGATTATTGAACAAGGGTGCCTCCACTTTTCTCATCTGCTAAATAAATGTTCTGGGTAGCATGAATTTCTTTTATTTTAGGTTCTTTTCAGGCCCAAGAAGTCTATGGCTCAGTTCAGAATGCACAACTCCCACGCAGTTTCCAAAAACACTTGAGTAATCAGTCCCAGGGGAAAGGAATTTTAGCAAAAAAAAACCTCCATTCCTGGACCAGAACACCCATGCCCTCTGCTTCCATTGCTGATGGAACGAGCTGAGCAGCCATTTGAGGGCTTACATCATAAACAAGATCTTTACCCAGGCAAGGGCCAGTTAAGATACTAGAACGAGAGAGAAGAAAGGATACCAAAACAGGACGGCTTGTGGGTGGCCCTGGAGGCTACAGAAGAGGTCTTGTAAACCAGGACACTAGAAGATCCTTTGACCCTCACGTTCTCCAAAAGCATGAGAAGCGACCCCTCCAGGGATGTCTAAAATCCCATGGCATTTGCTGCAATTCCAGGTGCCTTTCCAAGTTTGTCTACAGTCAGTCCTCAAAGTGTGACATCTGTGCATTCAGTCATCTGAGTGACCAAAAATATTTTAATATCATGTCTATACTGAATGTGTATAGATTGTTTTTCTTGTCAATGTCCCCTAAGCAAGTCAGTATGACAACGATGCACAGAGCATTACACTGTATTAGGATTTATAAATTACACAGATGATGTAAAGCAGCTAGGGGCTCTGGGTAGGTCATACGGAAATGTTGCATCATTTGATTCAAGAGACATGAGTGTCCCTGGGTTTTCACACATCACCCAGCAGCTTGGGCTTTGGCTGCACTTTGAGAACTCTTCTCTACTTGTTCCCAAGCCAACAGGCACAGTTAAAGGGCCAGCGCTCCATGTGCATCTCACAGTCCACTCCCTGCCTTCTACATCTTTGCCATGAACTGAAGCAAACAGAACTCTGACAAGCTGAATGCTGGATTACTATAGGGAAAAAGCTGACTGAAGCCTCAGTAGGCTTCCGAGCTTGGGGGCATGAGGGAAGGGAAACCACTTCTTTTGTTTGTTTTTCGAGGTAGGGTCTCGCTCTAGCCCAGGCTGACCTAGAATTCACTATGTAGTCTCAGGGTGGCCTTGAACTCACGGCAATCCTTCTACCTCTGCCTCCCGAGTGCTGGGATTAAAGGTGTGTGATACCGCACCCAGCTGAAAACCACTTCTTAAAAACCATTTTAAGTAGATAATCTGTGGTTGTTAGGTACACTCAGCTCATGGTGTTGTGCACACATCTCTACTATCCATTGTCAGAACGGTCTTTTTTTTTAAGTCACTTTTGTTTAAACTACTTTGTGTGTGATTTCTGTCATTTGCACACCCCTCCCCCCAAAAAAGTCATAAATGTGTAGTGAAAGTTAATAAATATATTCATGAAGGACAGGATTATTGTTTCACAAACAATAAATAAAGCCAAACTTTCTGACACTATGAAAGCAGACAGGACTCTGATTTAAGGTTCTGAAGATTAATCAGGTCCAGAAAGAGGAAGAACGTAATTAGCCAAATGGATCACGGTGTAAATTGCTGGAAAAGAATTATCTGCTTTTATGTGTGTAATAGAAGAAAGAGTCAATACACAAAGGAAGCTCAAATCTCATCTCCCAGGGGAAGAAGGCATTCTTCAGAGAAAATTAGAATTGCGCCAAACAGGCCAACCTCCTGAGGCAGGGAGAAATCTCCGGAGAATATAAAAGAAAGTAATGAGAAAGTACACTCCACCATACCAGGAAAGATGCCCTTTCTTTTACCAAGCTGTAGGAAGCAACTCTCTATATTAACCTTCCAGAGAATAAAAACACTAAAATGTTAACTGAGGGATACTCAAGGATCACCTTTTTCATGTCAGCAGAAACGTCTGTGCATTCTAGGGCTGGAGAGATGGCTGAGGGGTTAAGGCACTTGGCTCTAGTGCCTGAGGCCCCAGGTTCAATTCCCTAGTACCCACATAAGCCAGACCCACAAGGTGGTGGCCTGGTGTGCTCTCTCTCTCTCTCTCTCTCTCTCTCTCTCTCTCTCTCTCTCTCTCTCTCTCTCTCCTATCTCTGCTTGAAAATAAATAAATATAAAAATTTTAAAAAGTCTGTGCATTCTAAATGATTCTAAAATCAATTTAGAAAACTTATGTTTTTTAGAAAACTTATAAAAGAATGAAATAGGGCCAGGAAAGTAGCTCAGTGCTTGCTTCGCATATGAGAAGGCCTGGGTTCCGTCCCCAGCACCGCATCAACCAGCTACGGGGGAACACACCAATAATCCCAGCACTTGGAAGCTGGAAGAGAGATTGAGAGCTACATAGTGGGTTCCAGGCCAGCCTTAACTACATGGGAAACTGTCTCAAAAACTCAAATAAATAAATAAATAAATTTTGTAACAAATGAAAATACCGGGCTGAAGAGATGGCTCAGCAGTTATGGCACTTGCTTGCAAAGCCTGACAGCCTGGGTTCCATTTCCCAGCACCTACATAAAGCCAGATGCACAAAGTGGCTCAGGCCTCTGGAGTTTGTTTGCAGCTGTAAATAGCTGTACATAGGCATACCTGGCATGCCTATTCTATCTCTCCCTGTCCCTCTTCTTTCTCCTTTCAAATCATTTTTTAAAATTTTTTAAAAAGTGAAAATGCACACTACTTTGAAATTTGGAAGCAAAGATAATAGTCATAATGTCACTCTTTTTGGTGGCAGACCTTAACTCCCTCACAGCCTTTATTTCTTCCTCTTTACTATATGTTTATATTTAAATAATAGCATAGTCCCATTTCTCCAAAAACAAAATGTTTTGTCATTAACATACCTAAACAATTTATTATAAATCTACAGTGTTATGATCCAATAAGTGCTGCATTAGCCACTATCATGTTCTTGGTATTATAAGTTCTCACTAAATAAGAGGAATTAAATAACAGTTCTCATGAAAAAGTAGTACTTTTTCTCCACTCACAAAATACTGTGTTATGTCAAGACAACAAATACGACCTAGAGATGGAAATACGATAGTTGTCCTGGTGGACGCCGGTGATGTGCTAGGTGGCCACAACTGGTCACACATACCCTGCAGGAAAGGCTCCACAGCTGGAAGACAAGTGCTTCAATTCATTCCTGTGTCAAAATGATCGTATTTCTCAAAAACAGAATGACCACTCCCTGCTAAAGTATTCAGTTTGCGGATAGCAATGAGGCTCTAGAGGACCTTGCCTTAGAAATGTACTGTTAATAGAAACCAGTATTAAAACTCCAGGCCTGAGGCCAGGGAGACTGCTTAGCAGTTCAAGGCACTTGCTTGCAAGCCTGCTGGCCCGAGATAGATGCCCCAACACCCACATAAAGCTGAACACAAAGTGGTGCAATGCCTGTAATCCCATCACGCCTATAGCAATGTGAGGTGGAGCCAGGAGAATCCAGAGACGTGTGGACTAGGGGGGCTGGCACATACAGTGGATAAACAAGGTGGAAGGAGAGGACAAACACCCCAAGGTTGTCCTCAGACCTCCCTACATGTGCCATGACATGCAGGTGATCGTACACACACATAGCCATATACATACATACATACATACATACATACATACATACATACATACATACACACCATAAGAATAATTTAAAACCTCAGGTGCATTAGCAGCCTTTATTAAAAGGACATCCAGGGAGACACTTTATGTGGATGCACAGGCAGGCTCAGAGCTGCTCATAGGTCCTCCTTCTGAGGGCTTCACATATATAAAGTGAAAGCTGTTTATACAAAAGCCAGTTGGGGAACTGCTCTCCAAATTAGCATAATCTGAATCACTGTAAACATAACTGCCAAATAAAGAAACCCTTTAGTGTTCTATTTTGTTACCCTGTCACTCGGTTCTGACCTCAAACTCCTGCTTTGCCTCCACTCCAGGGAAAGGCTTTCCTCAATTTTCTCCACCTTTCTCATCTTCCCGGGAAAAGTTTACCATGGCTATGAGTCCATGTTTCCCCACATAAAAAGACATCTTTTGCTCACTCAGAAGAAGGTTGTCGGTAATGGAACAGTATATTTTGTCTTCTTTCTCTGGAGATAATCTTTAAATGTCAGCTCAGTGGTTAAAAGCACTTGCTTGCAAAGCCTGCCAGCCCAAGTTCAATTCCCCAGCACCTATGTAAAGCTGGATGCAGAGTGGTGTATGCATCTGTGATCCCAAAACACCTACAACAAGGGAAGACAGAGCCGGGAGGATTCAAAGCTAGTGAGCCAGTCTGGAAGTTCATTTGTAGTGTTGTAGTGGCAAGAGACCTTGTTTCAAAGAAGGTGGAGCACAGATACCTCAAAGTTGTCCACTGAACTACACACACACACACACACACACACACACACACACACATCACACCACAAACATTTTGTTTTATCTTGAGGTAAGATCTCATGGTCTCATTCTAGCCCAGACTGGCCTTGAACTCATGGTGATCCTTCTACCTTAGTATCCTGAGTGCTGGGATTAAAGGTGTGTACCACCAACCAGGCTTTAAATAAGTAATTTTTTTCAACTTCCTGAGTATGAGGTAGAAGACAGGAAAATTCTACTAGATCAGTCAAAGGGGAGAAGGAGAGGCACATGGGTCAGAGAGGAATAAAGCCTTCCTCTGTAGGATGAGAGCACCATAGGACCACATTACCTGAGAGCTCTCCTACCTGGAATCATCTAGGCCTCCATGACTAGAATCCCCACTTACGATCAGCAGTAGTAACCACAGCACTACAGGAAGAGGAAGCTAGCTAGACTGGTTTCCTAAGGTGGCCAGTGCTGGGCTGTCAGCTCCCATGTCCTCGACCTGCCTCCCAAGATCCAAAGTATACCCCATCGCTCTGTCTCCCCAGATAGGACCTAGTGCTGCGTAACAGCAGACCCAGGACCAGGACGACGAGGAGGGTGGGGAAGATGGTCACTAAACTCTGACAGCGTTGAGAGAAAAGAAAAATAATTAATTTAAGAAAAACACTATGAGGAACAGTGACTAAGGGGAACTAAGAATGATGAGACCAATAATTACAGAAACTTTAATAACGATGAACATTTTATTTAAGCTTTCAGGTGCCCATCGGTTGGGAATCACGTAACTTTAAAGAATACTCCACGCTTACTTTCTGATGGGAAATATAGACTCATCCTCTGACCCCTGAGCTTTTTCCTCCTTGGCTGTTAGCAGGTGGTGACAGTCATAAATGAGTGCAGAGAACTGGTGAAGAAAGGGCACCACTGCCACCAGCAAGGGTTCTCTGGCTCCGGCTCAGCTCCTTTCTCCTCTGGCCTCATCTCTTCTCATCCTCCAGCAGATTGCTTTCCCTGAGTCCTGATTTGGATGTTGTTGTAGATGTGGGGTTGCAAAATGGTCTTCTTTTCTACTGAACTTAAAATAGTGAGGGGGGGCAAGACAGCTTAGGTAATACTACAGATCCATTGTACCTACATGTACCTATTGCTAGAGTTTGGATCATGTCCCCCACAGGTCCGTGTGCCCAGGGCGCCACTTTTAGGAGGTGGTGCAGCCCTCAAGGGGTGGGACCTAGTAGGAGGTCTTTAGGTCATTGGAGGTAAGCCCTCAAGGGGGCTCAAGGGGTCTGTGGGACTCCACCTTCTCGTCCTCCCTGGCCTTTGCTCCACCATGTGCTTCCACCATGATGTGCCCTGTCCTAAGACAGGTTCTCCAACACTTGAGGTGGTAGCTTTATATTTTCATAGCAGTCTAGTGATTCAGCGGGGCTCTTTTTAGCTTTCTTCAGTTTAAAATAAAGGCTTTTCATGATAAGCTGTGTTGAGAAGTAGTTTATGAGAAGGACCCTAGAAGCAAGGTTCCAATTCAAACCCACCTCTGCTCCATGCTAATCAGGACCCTGGGCAAGCCACTTAGCATCTCTCCTCACCTATAAAATGAAGGCGATAACAATATATATGTTAACGTTTTTAAGATAAGATAGGGCTGGGAAAGGACTCAGTGGTTAAGTACCTGCCATGCAAGTATGAAGACCCAAGTTCACATACCCAGAACCCATATAAAACTGCCAGGCACACGGTGTGCACCTGTAATCCCAGTGCTGGGAAGGCAGAGATGGGGCTCACTGGCTAGCGAACCTAGCTGAATTGGTGAGCTCTAGTTTCAGTGAGAGACCCTATCTCAAAAATAAAATGGAGAACAACTGAGCGAGACCCCCACTGTTGACCTCTGGACTCCACATGCACAGCTGCATGTGCGGGCAGACACACACACACACACACACACACACACACACACACACACACACACACACACCCATATGCATATGAACATGCACACACACCACACATACACACATAAAATAATAAGTACCTTATGATCATTGTTATAGAATTAGAGAAGGAGCTGGCATATAGTAAGTGATCAAAATATATTCTAGCATCATTTTTGAAAAAAAGTTCTATTAAACAGACACCTATGGGGTGGCCAGCCAGCCATCTGTGCCCTCTCATGAAATTTCTAATACATGACTGTGTAGGGGATGAATTTTGTCATTTTGTTTTCATATCCTTTTCTGTACTTAAAAACCACAAAATTTTCTTAAAGCCTCATAATTTTTAAACAAAACTGGACTTTTCTTCCTGCCCCAGGTAAAGTGGTCAAGATTTAGTAATGATCGTAAACCCTGACTGTTTTAAAAGTTTACAAGGACCTGCGCACACCTAACACAGAATGAGTCACTTAATATCCATTTTTCTGACTTGGAATCGTTATATATCCTAGGCGGTACAATCAAAGCAAATTTGAACTTAAAGAGGTTTGCTTCCTGTCTGGAAAAACACAACAGTTCAGAATCTTGTCTAGATTCTTTTGACACCAAAGAGGATTAGTGCCGGGGTGGGGGGGTGGGAGGGATGAGAGAGAAGAGAGAGAAGAGGTCACCTTGGGCTTTGGATTTGCTATGACTCACTTCTGTGTTAGATGAATTGCCTCTGTGGACCTGAGGGACCAAAGATTTGAGCAGAAAGTATCTGTGTGGAAACCTCTAATGTCATCCATATTAATTCTTCTTCTGATATTCAAATATAAACTATAAACATAATTTAGACAAGTTCCTATGACGGATAATTTGAACCTGAGTAAATAAAAGGAACAATAAATTAAGCTTAAGTTTCCCTTGCAGTATACTTCAAAATAGCTCTGGCTTGAGAAAATGTGAAGAATAATTTACAGAGCTGATAATCTTGCATTCATCAGAATATGTTTGTTTGTTTCTTTGTTTGTTTGTTTCTTTGTTGAGATAGGATCTCACTCTAGCCCAGGCTGACCCCGGAACTCACTGTATTCCCAGACTGTCCTCAAACTCACAGTGATCCTCCTGCCTTCACTTACCGAGTGCTGGAGCTAAAGGTGAGCACCACTACACCCTGTGGTTCTTTCCCTTTAAAAAAAAAAAAAAAGAACTTAAGCACTATGTTAAAGAGCAGTGGTGAGAGTGGACACCCCTGTCTTGTTCCTGAATTGAGTGGGAACTCCTTGAGTCTTTCCCCATTGAGAACGATTTGTGCTTTAGGAGTTTTATAAATTGTCTTTATTAAGTTGAGGTATAGGCTGTCTATGCCTATTCTTTCCAGAGCTTTGAACATGAAGTGGTGTTGAATTTTGTCAAAGACCCCTAAGCTCACAACATTAAAGCAGCCTTAATACTCACCCACCACGACTCAGGGAACTGAGCGGAAGAGGGGGCGGAAAGATTGTGAGAGCCGTGGTGGGGGAGACTATCCAGAGGCATGGCACCCATCAGTAACAACACACTTGGGCCAGGAAGACCGGGATGAGGACTAGGCTATCCATGGTCCCCTGCCACAAGGACTGATCCAGACGACCCACGGAGGAGGATATCCAGCTGATTGGGGATGGGGGGGGGCATTGGGGAATTGGGGATAACAACTCATTGTTTGCCCACTAAATAATGTAACTCATTATGGACAATAAATATATATATTTTTAAAAAGAAAATAAAAAACTAAAAACAAAACAAAAATTCCAAAAAAAAATTCACTGGTGAAAAGATAGCCTCTAATAAATGGTGCTGGGAAAACTGGATATCTATGCAGAGAAAAATTAAAACTAGATTATTTTCTCTCTCCATGAACAAGAATTGACTCCAAATGGATCCAAGACCTTAACATTAGATCTAAAATTTTGAGGCTATGTCATGGTTTGATCCAGGTGTCCCCCACAAACAAATGAATGTGTTCTGATAGATCGATCCTCAGCTGATGGCAGTTTGGATTTTACAACCTCGATGGAGCTGTGTTGTTGGGGGCGGGCTTATGGGGTTATAAACCAGCTTCCCCTTGCCAGTGTTTGGCACACCTTCCTGCCGCTGTTTGCAGTGCTGTGGCAGAGGTGATGTCCAGCCCTCTGCTTATGCCATCGTTTTCCCTGCCAGGATGGAGTCTCCCCTTGAATTCGTAAGCCAAATAAACCCATTCCTCAAAAAACAAAAAGAAAAGAACTTAAAAGTGATATGGGCTAAGAACCACTGTGCTTACATTAAAACCAGTTTGCAAGCCAAACATTCTCTTCTAGGCCTACGAACAAATCTCCCTTGTTAAATTTCTACAGGCCAATATTTTCAATGACCTCCAAACAATTTCTCCTTTACAGCAATATTAAACTCTCTGTATAAATTTTTCCCAATTTAATACCTCAGAAAAGAAACATTTTTATGGCTTTCCCTGCATAATTACCCTACAAATCAATAACACATCTTCAATATCTCTAATAATTTTTCTGTTTTCCAGGAGAAAAATGATCAGTGTTCTTTTTGTTTTGTTTTAATATTTTATTTGTTTTCAGAGAGAGAGAGAGAGAGAGAGAGAGAGAGAGAGAGAATGGGCCCGCCAGGGCTCTTAGCCACCCAAAGGAACTTTACATGGGAAATCAAACCCAGGGTCGTCAGGCATTACAGGCAAGTGCCTTAACCGCTGAGCCATCTCTCCAGCCTGATCAGTGGTCTTTATTACAGTAAATCCATTTACAATCTGCTGTCCAGCTATATACATTCTGAAATAGAATTCTGAATGTGGGGACATTTTAGGAGTGATCGAACACAGGCTGCACATTTTAATTCTCAGGAGAACTCTGATGCCAGGACAAATCCTACCCCAATGAAATCAGCACCAATTAATCATCAAGTAAGTCCGAAGGGACCCTGTCAAAAGTTTCCAGGTGATACAGGTGCACAGTAGGGGTCAGGTGCACCATGGATCAGCCCAACAATCTCTTTCTCCAGGTAAGGGAGCCTGAGGCCAGGGCTGTTCAGTAGCATTCTTAAAATAACAGAGGTTATTAGTCACCTAGCTGGGACTAGGCAGAATCCTCAAAATCTTACTTCTCTATTACATTCATGCCTTCATAGCACTATTTCTCCTAACAAGATTAAATCTCAAAGTTTGATTCCAAAAATGGAGCACAACTGGACCTGATTTCTTGGGAGCTAGCAAAAACCATCTATCTAACGGTCAATCTGCCAGCTACCTGCATGCCCCAGAGTTTGCTATGGGTATAAAAACTAGGTCACCCCAGAGATGGAGTACACCCTTTCCTGCCATGCTCACCTAAAAACAGCAGCCAAATTTTCAATCTCTATTAATGGCTTTCTTTGTTGTTTTCATCAATTCTTGCCCTGTGATAGTTCCCTTTAAAAGAAATAACCTCTTCTAAAAAACTTCATTTATTGGTAAATTGAATTTCTAGTGTAAGGATGAACTAAAAGCCTTCATATAAAAAAAAAATAGCTTCAGTGCGCCTTCTTGAGAAAATAATCTTTTGCTGACAGTGGCCGGAAGCTTTGTGCTCAGGGAGAACAGAACAGGGGAGGCAGAAATAGTGCTGGGCCTGGCAATGGGCCAAACTCCTGAGCTCGGGTGTCATGCTGCATGGCCAGCCCTTCCCAGTTTTATTTTAATTATTTAACTATTTGTGTGTGCACGTGTGTGTATATGATCCCATGTATAGGCCCGAATTCCACCAGCCCATTATACATTATCAGGAAAACATTAGCTTTAATAAAAATAATTTATTGAGAAAGAACTAAGATGTGTGAGAAAAGGGTGTCAGAACACGGCAGAATTAAAGGAGACCTGAACCAAGAGTGTGAACCAGGGCTCCTACCATTACGGTTACATATGTTTGGGCAAGTTTATTTCTAGATGCTTCATTTCTCTCGTAGGTAAAAAGCACCTATCCCAATTACTCCATGTATGGGTGAAGATGGTCAACTATAGAGATAATCAAATTGAAATATAATTCAAATAACTCATTTCTAGAGCTGCACATAAAGAACAAAGGAGATGGAAAGACACATATCACCAGATGAAAAGTTTAGACATTCCATTCTGCGTTCTTCCAGACTTCACCCCAGCAAGAATGGCAGTTGTAAGGTTGTGAGGACACAGCCAACTAGAGAGCCACAGACCTGGAGTCCTAGCCAATCTGGAGTCCTCGGTGGGCCTCTGCACCATGGAGAATGTGGTGCTTTGTGTCTCTTGGGAGGCTGGCAAGGTTGACACTAGGAAGTTGTACCAGTCTCTTTGCTCAGGGGCAGCACATGCTAAAAGTGTTTAACAAATTTGAGCTGCTGAAGTGTAATTACTCTTCCAGTCATAGAATCCCCACCTGTTGTAGGGAATTGTGTGACTAGGGATCAGGTCTGAACACTGGGCACACAGGAAGCAGTCCACAGGGAGGCATTTCTACGTCTATCACCAATTCTCCACTGGACAGAACCAGAAATATTATCAAAGGACTAGTTTCTAAGTTTTTCCTTTCTCACTAAAGGATTCCTTTTTTTTAACCTGGTCCAGTTCTTTACAAGGGTAGAGGGCTATAGAGGAGAGCAGGAGACTTCAGATTAACTCACTTCTCAATCACAGGCACACCATTCTCCTCCTGGGGCCCAGATGCTCAGTACTTCTCTCAAAGTAAATCAGGAATCAGTCTCCCTCGTGTTCGCTGCGTGCCCTGCGGGCTACTGGATCCAGCAGTCAAGTCAGAACGGCTGGCAAGGTTCCAGCTAACTATAATTACTGGAATTATTTCAGTTACAAGAAACAAAGAAAACAGAAAACCAAATGCTACTTGATGAAAAATTGCATGAAACGGGCAGCTCTGTTCCAGAAGCCTCCGTGTGTAGTAATTTGTCACTATGCCCACTGACACATTCATTTCAATGAAGAAAATGAAAGGGGGAATTCACAAAAAAGTAAAGCACAAAACATTCATTTTATGATATTTCATGAAAATCACATGGACATATAATACCAATAATGCTCTCCTCAGAAATATCAAAAATATTAGCTGAGTTTCTTATCAAAATCTCTACAGGGATTTTAAAATGCAAATGAGAATAATTAAAATTAATTAAGATCATCCCCAATCAAATTTCCCAGCAATGATGACACCAATCTTCTGTTAGACATTCTTTCCATGCTTTTTCTTAAATGTGTTCATATAAAAATAGATATTTTCCCCAAAAAGAACACTCTCACTAATTACATCCTTTAAAAGGAAAGAAGTGATTTAAAGACCTAATGAATTAAATAATGGTAGCCAGTTGCTCCTTTAATTACCATGCAATTAAAACAGATAAAGACAAGGTGATTATTTCTTAGTAATATCAACAAATAATATTTGAGAGGCACTAAGGTTGTACAAGACACTCCCCTAAAGTCCAAATACAAGTTAACCACCTTAGTTCTTACCACTGCTCTAGGTAGTGTGTACTCTTTGTTGTTCACAAAGGCACAGTGGGGTCAGACACTCCCTCCCCAAATCCCACAATAGATAAGATGCTAGAGGAGACAAGTGCCCAGGGAGCCCAGAGGGCTCCACAGTCCAGGTTCTTAACCACCTTGCCATAATGTCTTAGTGGAGACCCAGCATCATCACCACAGAGTAGGAAAAGACAGACTCCCTGGTGCTCATCCGTCCTGTATCAGTGACTGATAACAGAAAAGTGATCATAAAACTATCTAACATGCTGAAAAATCACAGCACACCCAAATAAGCTAAGAAACAAATACTGATGAAAGTAACCTTTTGTAAAAAGCCATCCATTTCCTAATCAAAGATAGAATGATGATCTTTGAAGGTGGGACAAGCAGCTCCCAGTACAACCAACACAAGCCTTTTTCAAGGATGTACTGCCTGTGTTTACATTTTACTTAAATGCTAGGCTGCCAAAAGTTTCTAAAAAGGTTGATACATCTGTGGCTGCATTTCCCCAGAGTACTGTAAACCATAGTCTTGCCAAAATTAAATAAAAGGACTGACTGTTCTCCTTCCTCTGCCTTAAGAATGTCACCATTTGAACTTGTGGAGAATACAGCAACTATGAACCAACATTCAGGAGTCATTTTCAGCCTGGGTTGTACCCAAGCCTCCTAACATTTTGACCATAGTCCAAAGGCCCACTAGAGACCAATCCAAATGCTTACACCTTCCTAGGAAGATTTTGAAAAGGAAAATCATGTGGAACTAGGAAGTTCTACCCTAGGTACTGCTTATGATGGGGGTCTCTCTCTAAAGTTATGTCAGGAGGTGACCAAAAATAAGAAATATTACTTATCTTATGACATGTGAGCAGTACCCAGTGGAGAGTTTGTTAATCATTACAAAGCGTTGCAGTTACTTTCTTGTTGCTACACTTGACCAGAAGCAGGTTTGATCTGGCTTAGTTTGTAGGGGAAGTTTCATTCCAGGGGGGAAAGCATAACATGAGCACAAAGCTGGCTCATGTCTTCATATCAGCAAGAAGAAAGCAGTCTGAGTACTGAGCTTGGAGCCTGCCCCCAGAAACACACCCCTTCTCCACCTCCCAGAGCCCCCACAACTTTCCCAAATTGCCACCAGCTGGGGACCAAGTATTCAAAGCACATGAGCCTATGGAGAACATTCCATTCAAACCACCACACAAAGAGCACAAGAAGAGTAGATTTCTTCATGTGCTCTGGACCAAGGCTGGTAGGCTTCTGGAGAAGCTGGCCTCCACACAGTCACTTGGGGACTCTGGTCCATTCCTCCAGTAGCTACACCATACCCAGAACATCAACCCTGCCACATATTATGTTATCCCAAGCTCAGTTCCCTGGTCCTACCCAACTGAATGAAAGGCTAGAAAATTGGTCTAAAAGGAAAAGGGGTTGATGAAGTGTGGTATTACTGTGATGGTTTATATTGATTGACAACTTGACAGGACTGAGTCACCTGCAAGGGATTATCCAGATGATTAGGCTAGCCTCTGTGCATGCCTGTGAGGATAATTTTGAGGTGAGAAGACCCACCTTCACTGTGGGTGGCAACAGTCCCCAGGCCAGGGCCCTGGACTATATAAAAAGGAGAAAGCGCCCTGAGCAGCGGCATCCATCTCTCTCTGCTTCCTCACTGTGCAGTGGGAGCAGCTGTCTGAGCTCCTGCTGTCACACCCTCCCTGCCAGGACAGGCTGTCGCCTCTGCAATAAAGCCTTCCTCCCTTCAGCTGATTTTTGGTCAGGTATTTTGTCCCTGCAACAACAACAACAAAAATAATAATAATAAGACAATTACTGTTGTTACAAGAAGGGGAGAGGAAATCAAAAATAAGCAGATAGGCCATTTCCTGATCACGATCAGAAGCCATGTTTTTCAGAGATAAAATGAACTAAGGCAGCCTTATAGTCAATTGAGCCGTCCTACCACACATGTCTTTCCTGGGCCTTTTCCTGACTACATAAGGCAGCAGTCCTCACGTGGGGACAATTGGGCCTCGCCCAGGGACATGTGATGATGTCTGAAGATATTTCTATGGTCATAGCCATCCAGGAGGCAGAGCCCAGGGCTGTTGATAAACATCTTATAAGGCACAGGAGAGTGTCATGGAACAGGGCTTCATCTGGCCCCAGATGTCAACAACATCAGCACTCAGGAACTCACCCTCGGCCTTTAGTCTTATAGAGCTGCATTCACAGACCAACTGTGACATTTCCATTCACGGGATATTTTCCAGAAGTCACTATATTCCAGGAACCTCACATTATAGTAGATAGTTGTCTCCAAGTTTCTCCTTCTCCTTCCCCACCTGACTGTGAGTTATAGGACAAGAACTGGATGATTTTAGCATAGACTCCATATTGAATGAGGGCATGGGCAGATGGCTTTGTTCATGGACCCCTGTGTCCCATGATCTGATCCTTTGAATAAATAAAAATATTTGATTCTCAAGACTCCATTCTGAAAACCTAACACAATGGCAGAGAAGTGATAATCCAATATGTTCTTTAAAAGCCCAAAGCTCAAGACAGCCCATTGCACATGTTGATGAAATGCCTAAGTTAGCTCACAGCAAAACCTCACGCACTCCCAAGTCTAGGCAGCCGTATCTTATGGTGGTTGCGTGGTGGACTCCATTTGACCTGAACTACATAAAAGTGCCTACTCTTCCAGATCCAATACCATGCTGCCCAGGGAGGGGACAGGCACAATTCCAAACTGTCCACACAGAAGGAGAGGGCCTTCTTAGAGTCAAAACAGGAATCCCACGCCTACTTGGAAACTTTATATAACAGCAGCTTCAACTCAGCAATGCTAGGTAGAAAAGTGCACATAAGCAGAACATGTTCACAGGCAGCCTCCAAGAAAGTACATGTCAGGATCCGTGGCCATAATTAAGGGTTTTTATTTAGTTTGTTTAATGATTTTTTTAGACAAACTAAAACCTCCAACCACAATGACAACACCCCAATAATCCAACAGCCCATCAATGCATGATCTGCTGCAGCTGTCTGGGAATTTTCACCTTCTTCCAGAAAGGCTCAATTTTCATGGCCCAGGTTCTTGGCAGATCCACTTTTCACTGAGTGTGTGGAAGTACCTCCATCCTTTCAGGACCATGTGCAGGGTTGAATACTCAATAATCACTTTGTTCCTCAAATTCCCTAGGAGACTTTTATAGGGATCTGGGTCATAGTATCTTACTAAATTTTGTTGCATGTGTCCAACTTTGATTAAAATTTGGGCCCCAGGGCTGGAGAGATGGCTTAGTGGTTAAGGTGTTTGCCTGCAAAACAGAAGAACCCAAGTTTGATTCCCCAGTACCCACATAGAGCCAGATGCACAAGGTGGCACATGTGTCTGGAGTTCGTTTGCAGTGGCTGGAGGCCCTGGCATGACCATTCTCTCTCTCTCTCTCTCTCTCTCTCTCTCTCTCTCTCTCTCTCTCTCTCTCTCTCTCTCTCTCTCTCCCCATGTGTGTCTCTTTTCTCTCTGCCTCTTTCAAATAAATAAATAAAATAAAAATTTGGACCCCAGTGTGTGACCAAATATATAGGCCTTCAACCTTTGAAGAATTACAAGGTCAGAGTTTTTATGGTCAGTGTAAGGTTTGAGAATTTCATTAATAGTTTTTCATCTGGTATTCTTGTGTACTCAGCTTGACTCTGAGGAAACCTGAGCGTCACATGCCAACAAAACTATTTTCTCTTATCAAAAAATGTTGAATTCTCTTTCCTCTTGTGAATCCAGTGGGTAGAAATTTCAAGTTAATAATTTACCTCCGGGCACAATTTTTCATAAAATACATATGTATGTTGCTTATTGGTTTTTCCAAGAAGACATCTCTATTTTTCTATGATCTGCTGCTCTTGCCACATTTTCCAAAAGCCGGTAGTCACTTAGGAGATTCAAGTCAGTAAAGTGCTGTGCTGGACTCCATTACATGCCGGCTCTGCTTTGTGTTTCTATGCACAGGTAAACTGCAGGAATATCACATGGGACCTGGACACCCATACTTTGCTTGTTCAACCCCACAAGTTCCACATCTGGACATGGCCAGTTTCTGCTTGCAGCCCAGTGGGAGATTCTTCTGAGGGTCTCTTTCAGGCGCATCCTCCTCCTCCTCCAGCTTCACCCAGTGAGCTGCTATATACAACCAGTCCACGTTTCCTGCTAAGTCCATCCTTACCTCCCTGGTTCTTCATCCACTCCCTCCTCTGCATCTCCTGACAGTCCATTCCTCTCCCCTCCACCTCCGGCCTCTGGGATGCCACCTGAGCCTCCCATCCCACTTGGCTCTGGACTTGGCCACACCCCCTCAGATGTCCTCTGGAGACCTCCAGTCCCTGTGTTTTCAGAAGCAAACTCCATCAGCTTACGACCCTACACCTACGCTGCCACTCTGTCCTCCAATGTGGCCGTAACACCAACAAGAAGAATTACCATACACAGCACCGATGGCTACATGCATGAAGAAATCAGAAGCCTCAAGTTCTGCAAGCCTGCTCTACAAGCCTGCCCTGGGGCTTCCTGGGCCCACCATCATAATGAAGGGTTTTTTAAGTCTGCTTCAACATTACCTGCCTACAAGCTGATTTTGTTTGAAATGCGTGTCAGGTTTTCCTATGCTGGTCTGGGGCTGCTTCTCAGCACACTCCTTCCTAGAGAGACACCTCCACTGGTGGAAAGAAGTTCCTGATCCCAATGGAGTCACTTCACAGGTCCTTTCCTGCCTGTGTTCCCTGCCCTGCCCCTTCCTTGGCTGTATTCGTTTTCCACATGAAGGAGGGCAGAACTCACTCTTGTCACAGTAGGCCATGGAGAGAAGGAATGCACTGTTACACCATGACAACCTAAGCAATACCTCAGGCTTGTAAAATGTTTCCAAAAAATTCTTTCATGTTTGCTATTTCATTTAATCCTCTCCTGCTACCTTCAAGCCTGAAGCTGTCTCATGGTACTTTGCCATGATCTGAGGCTTGATTGTCACTAAACAATATAGGTTCAAAACACAGTCCCAATCCATCCACCTGGGCAGGCCTGTGGCGTTGCACAGCCTCATGTGGGGGAGAAAGAATGAATGTGAAAGGAGAGAGCCTGGCCCTGCCCCTTACTAGCTCTGTGACTCCCCATATGCCGGCACTACTCTCTAGGACTGAGCCTTCCTGGACTGAGGTCCAGAAACACTGCCTTCCTTCAAAGACCCAAGGAGGTGAAATATGCAAAAAGCATTGTATAACATGATTCCATGACTTCCTCCGAGAAACGGTAAGAGATACTGAATATCTCCCACCAACACAGAATTGTAGAAAGCACAAATAAGGATGATTGCATAAAATTACACTATTAAACAAATTGAAGGCCACTTCTCAAACTGGCTTAACAAAGGGAAATGAGCAGAAAGCACCACCTTCATAGCTCAGCACAGCTTCTAATTGTTCAGTAGAACTCAAAGTTAACCTTGCTCACCTTTTGCCAAAAAGAAACAATGCAAGTGAGCATTCTGAAACTGCTCAGTCGTCCTGGTGTCTTCCATGATAAAACACCACAAATAGGGATGGGAAAGAAATATCTATGGACCATTAGCTGCACTATTTTCTTTCTATAACCAAACAATGCATATATTCTAAATTTTGTGGGCATAAATTTTTAGTTATGCAAGATGAGTTAGTTGTACAAATCTGCTGTACAACATAGTGGCTGCAGTGGATAATGCTTATTTAAAATATGGAAGTAGGAGGCTGGAGAGATGGCTCAGTGGATAAGGTACATGCCTGCAAAACCTAACAACCCTAGTTCAATTCCCCAATATCCATGTAAAGCCAGATGCAAAGTGGTGCATGCATCTGGAATCCATTTGCAGCAGCTAAAGGATCTGGCATGCCTGCCCATGGACAGGACATGGCCAGTACACTCTTGAACTTCGCATCTGTGTCGACTTGCACAAGAATCACATGAGGCCAGGCGTCATCGGCACTCCATCATGGGGTGGGAGGGGCTGAGGAGACCCCATCCCTCCCTGAGGATCTACATGATAGTCATGATTACTTGAGGACAGGGAAACATTTTCATCAGTAGTGGAGCAACTGGTAAGTAATAACTATTTAACCATGTTCTTCTAAGTAACCTAATTAAACTTCCTTGAGTCACCACACACAAAAAAAAAACCCTGAGATATGAAAGTAGAAAGGAGACTTGTTGGAAAGAGGAAGGGGAGCAGTGGAAAGGGAATAGGAGAGGATAATATGGGGTGAATATGACCAAAAGCCATTATATGCATGTATGAAAATGCCAATGAAACCCATTACTATGTATGACATAAACTAATATAATTTATTAAAGGATACTACATATTAGATAGATGATAGATTGATAGATGATAGATCGATAGATTGATCATCAAACGATAGATAGACAGATAGATCAATTGATAGATAAATGATAGATAGATAGATAGATAGATAGATAGATAGATAGATGACAGATTTCTCATTTTAACAATGTTGGGACTTGGTTTGGTATATTCAGCAAACTGTGGCTTAAAACTATAGCTGAAGTGTGGCCTATATATAGCCTTATTGTAGAGCTTGTAAGTAAGTTTCCTAATCTGTCCTCATTTAGTACAGAGAAGTCTTGACCTAAGCCCCAAACTAATCTTCCCATTCGGGAGGGAAAAGGAGGGGGAGATGATCCAGTGACTTAGAGCAGTACAGTAGGAGGAAAATCCCTACGCCAACAGTCCTGGTACCTGCCTGCCAAGGGGATACACACAGAGTAAGAAGGTGGGCATACAACTGTGTTTTTAACCCAGAAGCTGCAAAGGCAGATCACATTCAGAAATATTCGAGGCCAGAGGGGGAGAAGCAGCAACACTGACTCTTGCTAGAAGCCCAGCAGATCAAGGAACAAAGCCCTCTTTCAGGGCCAGGCAGCAGGCAGGGAGGCCAGAGCTTCGCAGCCCGGCCAGCCAAGGAGGGACAGCAGAGACTCGTTTTTTTAGAGCCAACACGACCCCTTTAAGTTCCTTGCCATCAATTGTGGGTCTTATATAATAGCTGACTGTATTACTTATTTCCCTAAGAATAGATCTTTGTTCTCACATACTACATCACTCTTGGAGAGATCGGTACTAGTTACTATGCCTAGAAGAAAGGCACAAAATACTGTGTTTGTTCAAAACAGAGAGGAATCAATTCTTAAATCATGTTTTCCATGAACTTGCCAATCTATCAGTAGAACAGGCTCCTGCTCTGCTGTTTTATTTTCTTTGGCATTCATTAACTTAAAAGGTAGCATTTCAGCAATACTTTGCTCCAAAAATAAAACTCACTCATTTTCATTCATGCTACTCTGCTAAACTCCTTTCTGGAGGAAAGGGTTCCACACAGGAGAACATGTGCTGATTAAAACTATCTCCTAGGGCCAGGTGTGGTGACACACACCTTTAGTCCCAGCACTCAGAAGGCTGAGGCAGGAGGATCACCTTGAGTTCAAGGCCAGGCTGGAGCTACAGAGTAAGTTCCAGGTCAGCCTAGGCTAGAGTGAAACCCTGCCTTGAAAAAACAAAACAAAACAAATTTTATATTAAATTTTATAATTTTATATATGTATATATGAACACATATAAACATGCATACATATATGATTATATCCTAGCATTCATATCCTCACTAGAAGCTTTGATATGCGGCTATCTGCAACCCCAGCTCCATTTGTGCCCATCCACCAGTGTCAATGTCGAGATGACAGCCAGCTGATACACAGATCACTACAAAAGAGAATCACAGACCAAAGACCAACAATGCTAAAGGTCAGATTATTTGATCTGTTGGTGACAAATGTGGAAGGAAATGATTAGCCTCTCTAAATTCATTTCATAATCAAAGAAATGCTTGATTTCTTACAAAAGTGACATCTTGCAAATAAGTTTGTTTCCATTGCGTGGCTTACCCTGCACCAACCAAAAGGGCCACCTTTCCCCCTCCTGAAGGGGCCATAGCTCCCTCCTGCCTCAGCGCTCCTTCCCAGAGGACTCTCAGCC
Source organism: Zapus hudsonius (assembly GCA_004024765.1). Classification (NCBI taxonomy): domain Eukaryota; kingdom Metazoa; phylum Chordata; class Mammalia; order Rodentia; family Dipodidae; genus Zapus; species Zapus hudsonius. The sequence continues at coordinate 27,315 of PVHP010002777.1, read as the reverse complement.
TAGGCTGACCTGCACTTTCCTCTCTGTATAGCCAATTCACTTTCAGATCTCAGTTCAAAAGTCCTGATCCAGGTCACACTTCCCTGACTAGTGAATTTAGATGAGACCCCAGGCTCTGTGTCATATATATTCTGGAAGCTTCTTGTGTTCTGTTAGTTTGCAGAAACAAAATGTGTGTGTGTGTGTGTGTGTGTGTGTGTGTGTGTGTGTGTGTGTGTGTGTGTGTGTGTGTGTGTGTGTGTGTGTGTGTGTGTTTTCAAAGTAGGGTCTCACTCTAGCCCAGACTGCTGACGAACTCACAGCAATCCTTCTACCTCTGCCTCCTGAGTGCTGAGATCAAAGGTGTGCACCACCACACCCAGCTGGATCTTGAACTAATGATCAATCAGATCAGAGCCCTGTCAGCTCAGAGCCTGCCATGCTTTGCTCACCCTGGATTCAGAGTCTTACAAATACCCACTGTATAGTAGGTACATGAAATGCTTCCCACAGGCTCATGTGTTTTGAATACTTGGGACAGCAGGGCTGGTGGCAATTTAGGAAAGTGGTGCAGCTTTTAAGAGGTGGAGACTTGCTGGAAGAGGTGAGTTGCTGGGAGTGGGCTTTGGGGTGTCAGAGCCCAGCTCCCCACTTACTGAAGCTAGCTTATTCTGATTACTTCCTTCCTGCTACTGTTATGAGATGATATAGGCCAACTTCCTGCTCATGCCATGTTTTCCCAACTATGATGAAACTTAACCTCAAATCTCTAAGTTGAAATAAACACTTTCCTTCTATATGCTGCTTTCAGTCAGGAATTTTGTTTCAGCAACAAGAAGGTCACTGCTACAGTATGTAATGCATTTGCTGAAAGAATACATGTCCTGACACTATACACACATAATACATGGTCAGACCAAAGAAGGACGCAGTGCTATCAGTCCTGGTAGTTGATTCTTCTCAGTTAATTTGATTTTGTCTTGGAATGTGCTATGATGATTCCCACAAGGAATCAGTTTAGTTCAAGAATCAGATGGTAGGACAGAAAGAAAACCTGACACAGCCTGAACAAGATACATGCAAATTCTTTCTCATGGTAAACAAGCTCTCCTGGAAGTAACCCAGGACTGTTCTTCAGTGATAAGGACTCAGGGTCCACGTATGTTGCTGTTTCAGGCTCCTCATATGATCAACGATGGTTGCTCAAGTCCAGCCATCCCCCACAGTTCCAGGCATCAGAAAGAAAGACGATAAAGACAGTCAGGCATAGTTGTGCACACGTTTAATCCCAGCACCTAGGAGGCTGAGGTAGGAGGGTTGCTGTACATTTGAGGCCAGGCTGGAACTAGAGAGTGAGTTCCACGTCAGCCTGGCCTAGAGTGAGACCCTACCTCAAAGGGGGGAAAAAAGGTTTTGCTCTTTCTGAAAAGTTCATACATACTCCTTCAATCAGAAGATAGTCACATAGCCATATTTCGTAGCAAGGGAAGCTCAAAAAAGTATCGTCTAATGTAGGAGAATCTTCAATGACTTGTAAATAAAGGAAGTGTGGATTTTGAGGGGCAGCCAGCAGTCTGCCATGGATTGCTCAATGTAAATAAAGAGCTGTCGTCATCCCATGAGTTCTGTAAATGTGCTTTTAGTTTTGCTTTTATTTTCCATCTTGCTTAAAGTTTTGCCACATTTACACTGTCTCAGAAGGCACACTTAATGTTTCACATTTTATTATACCTGCATGCCTTTCTTGGTTGGTATTGATAACCAGACCTAGGTGGTTCCACTTTCTTGGTAAATTTCAGACCCTGACAAACACAAAGATGAAGATATGGTCAGTTGTGACAATAAAAAGCAGCCAGACGGTTGTTCCAGAAGGATGCAGCAGAAATCTTTAGTCAGATGAGGGCATCTCAATTTTCTGCAAATCACTTAAACTCTCTTCATAAAATATGTACTTAAGGTCATATGATTTCAAGTTCCTAGAAAACCAATGGTTGGAAATATGGTTGTAGTACAAAAATTACATAGAAATATATATATATGGAGAGATAGCTCAGTCATTAAAGGCACTTGCTTGTAAAGCCTGATTACCTGGTTTGGTTTCCCATATAAAGCTAAATGTACAAAATGGCACATGATTCTGGAGGTCATTTACAGTTTGTAAGAGGTCCTGGCAAGCTGATACTCTCTCTGCACCCCCCCCCACTCCTGTAACTTTCTCTATGCTTAAATATATATATAATATATATGAAGCAGGTAAAACCAGTTCTGAGAAGGGACAGGTGAGACAAGAGACATTGAGAGATTGATGGATTCAGACTTCTCCTCATTTTCTAGCATTCCAGAAACTAGGAGGAAAATCTGGACGAAGGTGGGAACCCTTAAAGCTGGTCTACACACAGCACTCTAGGGACACTACTAATGACTGCTGGAAGGAAAGCTGCTAGGAACTGCTGGGGATGCCTCCGGCTTGCATCCATCCAGTCTCCCCAGCGTGACCATGCTTTGTACTCAGCTTGGGGCCTCTCTAGCTCTTGAAGCAAGCTGTTTCGCTTACCCACAACAGCATGTGGTAATGTTTTCTGTGGATAAACTTCATCTCAGAGCAGGTCATATTATGACATAAGAAAGACATCTATCTCACGATTTTCTGCTAGTTCCTCCCTGACCCACCCTCTCTCAAAAATATCTGATTGCTCTTTGCAGCCAGGACATTCTCCAAGCAGCCATCCATGATCAAAGGCTCTCCCTCCGCTTCGTCAAGTGCCATCCACAGCTGGCACACTCAGCAGCATTAGACTGGCAGTGAGACATTTGATTTTGGCTGGAGGTGTGCACGATCTTGTTATACAGCCATGTGATCGTGTACTTGAAGCTTCCTTCTCTCTCCAGAGCAGATTCTTTGTCTTTCCAAATCTTGACCCACTTTCAAAGCCTACCAAAAGATCAATCCTAAAAATTTAATTCCTATAGATACTTTCCTATAGCCAGAGCAGATTCCTAAATGAAAGAAAATTTGGTACAATGGTAGAGCACTTGTCTAGCATGGGCAAGGCTCTGGGTTTGATCCACATTAGTAGAAGAAAACAAGAGCTCCTAGAAAAATGAATGATTTAAAGGGAGAAAAAGAAAACAACTGAATTTTTCCAAGTGTGAGAATGATAATAAGCATTACACAAATCCACCTGGGAAACACTACTTAAACAATGAAAAGGGTTTCTTTCTTACTTGCCTTCTCAGAGCCTTCAATACTGCAATGTGAATGAGATCTCCAAAGAGGCACACAATAAAGGGACTTTCTACTTGAAGTCTTCCTCCCTACAGTATCTTATATGGCAAATTCTCTGTACAATATACATGAAACAATGCTAAGCTAAAAAGAAAAACATCAGCCAGACATGGTGACTCACACCATGAGGTAGGAGGATGAGTTCCAGGCCAGTTTGAAACTACATAGCGAATTTCAGTGCAGCCTTGGCTAGAGAAAGACCCTGCCTCAAAAGCAAACAAACAAGCAAAAAACACATCAGAATTAAAGAAGAGCCATGCATGGGTAATTGTCTCTACTTCTAACTTCTCTCTAATGAACTTGTATTTATAAGCTGAAGCATTAAAAAACAAGAACGATGTTTGAATCTATATTACCTTTTTTAAAAAATCAGAACTATATGAAAGAGAGATTTTTTTCTTTCTTATAAATAGAAGTGCTTATTATTATCACTATTGTGGTTCTTGTTGTTATTTTTCAGTGCCAGGGACTTGCACACGCTAGGCAAGCACTCTACCACTGAGCCAAATCCCTAGCCCCAAAGCTGTTCTTTATTCTTTAAGATTTAGTATCAGCTTACACTGTACTAGTTCTTATATTAATATTAATGATTAAAATGAAAAATATATTGCAATGATTTACTACAAAGAACCACTGCTAAACTAAAAGTTTCCAACATAATAAAAAATGCACAATAAAATATATATATTTACACCACTATGCTCTTCTTCCCTAATCATTTAAATGATCTCCCTTTATTTCCTGTCTGGTGAGAAAATCCAAGGCCCTGCTAGCTCTACCAAGAAATGCCTTTTAGAGGTCACTTTTTGATTTATTGCCAGTACCCTGTATATGAAAACATGATGGGTTGTATTGCAAATAAAACTTTATCAGTAAATCTTTACTCAAACTATATAATTTATTTGTTCACTTATTTATTGAATTTATGTGGCCAGGAAATGTGCTTTGTACTGAAAATGGGCCCTTCTTTAATAACAATTTCTTTTAATAGATAATTATGTAACTGAATTTACTATTACTTATGAAGTGATAAAAACAGTCTTAAGAAAGCTAAAGTTATAACAGATCTATGCAGAAAATATATATAATGACATTGCTTCCCTTCGCTTACTTTCAATTTGATACTCCTAGAAACTTGGACAATCTAGAAAAGTAAAATCAAATTCTATGGCTATGGAAAAATCTTTTCCATTTGCTTGATCCTCAGGATTCCTACACTTCCAGTGATTCAAAACAGACAGAAGGGGGCAGACATCAAAGTCCCCCTTCAGCAAGTCCACAAATCACCTTCTTGCTGGGGTACTTTTGCTCACCATGATACACACAGTGACTACACTGGCAAGCCCACCTCTCTGGATCGTCCATAAACAGAAGGGCTCTTCTCTTCACCCACCAGGCAATCCTCCCCACTGGAACATTCTTAGACAATGCTGGGAGTGCCTCCTTTCCTTCCCAATGAGAAGAAGACAAAGTTAAGAATGATCAACAAGACACTATGGTCTAGGCAAGGTTAGTTCACCTGTCAGGAGAGGTAAAGGGTACATCTCGGGTTGACCTGGGCCTCAACAGCTGAGATTTGACAAGGAAGTGTGAGGGTAGTCCCTGCTCAGCTTGACAGGGGACCATGGAAATCACATCAGCTGCCAACTCCCGTGACAGACTTGGCAGTCCACTGGGCACATCAACTTTATCTTGTTGGGATCCAGCCTGGCTGAATGTCTGTGGGCTAAGTTTTAGAATATAATGTGAGGCTGGACGAGGTGGCACACACCTTTGGGCCTAGCACGGGCGTGATGGCATATGCCTTTGATCCTAACACGCCTCTGTCCCCAGGAGGCAGGGGTGATGGCTGACAGCCCTAATCCTGTTAGTTAATGCTAATAAGCTTTGTTCCTGCTTGCTGAGCTCCCTTTTGAGAGAGATAAGGCTATACAATGCAGCCTTGGGTTATATAAGTTTGGATGCTAGAAAAAAGATTTGAGATGTGCCCTGACATATCTCCTGGCCGCGTGTGTTTCTCCGGCCGCTGCTTTCACCTCTCCCTGATGGAGCCCATCTCCTGCTGGCAGGCGAGACTTGGGCTACCCCGCAGGGGGCCAGGGGTCTGTGACCCTTTCCCCAACATTATCTCACACCTGAAATGGCCACAAACAGGTATAAGCCCTTTGCTTCCTCATAAATTATTTTCCCATCTATAATCCCTGACAGGAGCAATTTAAGAGAGGACAGACTTATTTTGGCCCACAGTTTCAGAGGGTTTTGGTGTTCCATGGTGGGAAGGCATGGAAGAGTTAGGGACAGGAGACGGTATGACCAAGGCTCCTCATACCACAGTGGTCCAGGAATCAGAGAGAGGGACCAGAACTAGTGCTGGCCTACCACCAGTAATCTACCTCCACTAGCTGGGTCTTATCTTCTAAAGGCTGCACACACCCCCAAAATAACACCTCCAGCTGAGGAGCACACATTCAAACCATGACAAGTTTAGCCCTGTGTAAGGCCCATATTTTGTGACTAGAGAAATAAGTAGAAAGCATATTTGCTTGGGAAAAATATAACTCCATTCTACTTACAGGCCCACTAGAATTGTGTTTCTAAAATATTATAATGGCCTTCAGGTCCATGAGCAAGTATTCGGATGACAAAACCCAAGACCTACACTGGTAAAGCTTTACAGTTATGAAATACATCTACACAGATAAAACCAAAACAAAACAGAAACACAGTTTTTGGTATTTACTGTACACATGTGTAATATGTTTCTACTTTACACTGTGAATTTGTCTTTAAAAGTCACTATTTGAGCCAACAGCAGGAAGGAAGACTTTTAAAAAGAATTATCAAATAACCTGAGAGACAGGGAATCCAGTACCTCAGAAATACAGCTTTATTTTAAGACCAAAAATGTTTTTATAAGTAAAAGAAACTTGGACATAAACTCTAACTTTTCTAAGTGTTAATTCAGCATTAATGTGTTCAAGTTAGTTGGATTTACCAAAACTAACATTAAACATGGGTGACAGCCAAGAGAATTTACAGAGAAGATTACTATGGTCTGTCTGAGCTGCTATAACAAAGTACTTGAGACTGAGTCAATTGTTAAACAAAAGAAATGTACTGAGCTCGAAGGATGGCCCAGAGGTTAAGTGTACTTCTTGGGCAAGCATGAGGGCCTGAGGGGAGCCTAAAACCCCTGGAGTTTGAATCTCTAAAACCTGCTTTAAAGAGCTGGATGTGGCCATACACACTCGTAACCCCAGTCCCATAGAGGCTCAGAGACCCAGGAACTGTGGGATTTGGGGAAGTAGAGTGAGTGGCTCTGTGATCAGTAAGAGACTCTGGTTGAAACAAGAACAGACAGAAGTGCCATAGCACAAGCATCAGACACTGTTCCAGCCAGGGCAAGTGAGCACTTGGGAAACCACTGGACAATTTAATTACACCTGCATAACACACACACACACACACACACACACACACACACACACACTGCATATCATTCACACTCAAGCAAAAAAGAAAGAAGAAATAAAGAAAATGAAAAGAAACAAAAAATGGACTGCTCATCATTCTGAAGTCCAAAAAGTCCAGGGTGAAGGTAGCAACAGAATTGGGGGGGGGAGCATCTGATGAGGCTCATTCTTCAGAGACAGCATGATGGCACCTGCTCTTTGTGTCCTCACATGGCAGGAGAGGAAAGCAGGTTCCCTCAAGCTTCTTTCATCCGGGCGCTGAGCCCATTCCTGAGGGCAGAGCTTTCGTTGCCTGCTCCCTTCTCATCATGAGGACACCAACCATTGCCTTTCGTCCACTGCTGTACACAAGAGGCACACACATGCACATACAAGAACATGCCACACACAAAAACTGCTTTATACTACCACCCTGTGAATTAAGTTTCATCATAGGAATTCTGGGTACACACACTTTCAGATCACAGCAAAGATGAAGAAAAGATGGGGCCCCAAAACAAGAATGTTAGGAAATCAAATCTCATTACTCACAGGAATAGAATGATTTATTGCTTATCACCAATGTCACAAACACAAGATGACTTATAAAGGAGAGCAAGCAAACCTTACCAACATGTCTAAAATAAAAAAATCAAGATAAGCCAACACTCCTCACAAGTGGGAACCACACCTCAAAAGCCCAGACATCGAAGCCTTCTTGACAGCTGTAAATGACAGAGCAGCTGCTATTAAAGTTTCACATTTCATAATAGCTCGTGTCTGCAGGGAGAAAATAGAGTAATTTTTAAATGCTGAACAAGATTCTCTTAAACAACTCCCTTCCCCAAAAAGTAATCCCAACGGCCCGTGGTATAATGGGAAAATTAAGAAAACTTGTGCATTATGGAATACAACTGGTATTAAATAAGCAGCACTCCCTATCCTCTGAATAACTGCATAGAAAAAGAGTGTAGGGCTGGAGATGTTGCTCTGTGGTTAGAGCACTTGCTTTGCAAATCTTGACGGCCCAGGTTCAATTCTCCAGTACCCACAGACTAGCAGATGCACAAAATGGCACATGCATCTGGAGTTGTATTTTGGTTTTTTTTATGGGTTTTTTTCCCAGTGGCAGGAGGCCCTGGTGTGCTCATACTTATTCTTTCTGTATGTCTGCCTCTCTCTCTCTCTCTCTCTCTCTCTCTCTCTCTCTCTCTCTCTCTCTCAAAAAATAGCTGGGCATGGGGATGCATACCTTTAATCCCAGCACTTGGAGCACTTGGAAGGCAGAGGTAGGAGGATCACTGTGAGTTTGAAGCCAGCCTGAGACTACGTAAGTGAATTCCAGGTCAGCCTTCGCTAGAGTGAGACTCTAGCTCAAAAAATAAAGAAAATAAATAAAAATACCTTTTAAAAAACAGTGTGTCATCAGCCTAGAGACAGGTGAGGACATAAACAGCAGGCAGTGACTGTCGTTTATCTTTTTTAAGGACTGCCTGCTTATAAGTTTCCTAATATTATTTGCTAATAATCGTTTCTTGTCATTGTCAACAAGCACAGGTTGAGGCAGAGTTGGAACAAAATGCCATGTGTGTCTCAAACACCATCATTCACATGTCACTTAAGAGCACCAAGTGGAGATGTTACCTTGACAGTAAGTCCAAATATATATGTGGATGACCATGGGTAACCAATCTTGAAGGCTACCCACAGATGAGACTTCATTTTAGAAAATGTATGCAAAATGTTTATGTACAAAACAGATAAACTACAAGGTGATCAGTTACCTTATAACAGGAGCATTTCCCATCATTTTTATAGGCAAAGGGGCAGAGAGAGACAGGAGTAAAGCTATTTGGAGGTCTTTTCCCTAACAGTGGTAGTGTGCCGTCTCTTCACAAGAGAATGTCACAAAGTCACACTCCACAGCCGTATGTAGGCTGCAGGGGCCCTCAGTACTGAGGTCACCAAAATATTTTTACATTTGAAGAAAATTTTAAAAAGCAGGAAAAAGAAAAAGATAATGAAAAGAAGAGAAAGAAAGGAAGGCAGGCAGGCAGGAAGGAAGGAAGGAAGGAAGGAAGGAAGGAAGGAAGGAAGGAAGGAAGGAAGGAAGGAAGGAAAGCAAAAAAGGTAAATCAAGCGTCATCAGTCAAAGTTGTACCTGAATTCTTCCAAAAACACTGACAATCTCAGCAGGCAGGGGAAGTAAAACAGAGCCCTCAATATATTTCTAAGAGATCCTCCTTCGCTTGACTGAAGCGAGGATAAAAAATATAGGGAAGGTGAAAGAAGGAAAGGTGAGTAGGCATGTTGGATTCTGGAAAGTTCCATACCTGATGCTCCATTTTTTCCCCAACCCACACAACACTGAAGCCTGGATGTGGGCAACCTTTGAAGAAGAATATGGAAGGAAGTGAGAGGGTGACAGAGTAAGCCATCCTCCCATGAGTAAGTATGTTCTGCCATGCCTGACTCCGGGACTCTTAGATCAGTCTGCTGAGCAGATCACCCCTCCAAGGAAGGCTTAAGTTCAGAGGCCCTGGTGTAGCCAAGCACCCTGTGTTACAGTAAGAGGGCCCATGATTACACAGCTGAGAAGTAGCAGAGCCAGAAACAGAACCCGGGTGAGCCAGCTCCATGCTCAGAGCCCATCACCCCGGTGCCTAACATCAGCAGAATAAAACCCAGGCTCTCCAACCTGCCAGTCCTCCCTCCAGCCTCACTCCTTCCTTGCTACCTGCTACAGGGCCACTCACAGTGCAATTCTCACAGAAAATATGAGCTGATTAGGTGAATGTCCACACTAATGAATGAACAGTCAGTTTTTATTCCATCCTTATTTTCAATGCCATAGGGGGAAATTGTTTCAGCTTCTGCCCGGGAAGTCTAATCTCTGAATATAACGCCTGGCAACAAAGGAAATCACACAAGAACTTGTTAAGCTAATTATTCATCTCCTCACTGTCAAGACCCTTCCAAGCAAGTCAGCACTCACAGATCTGAGTTCCAGACATGTGACAAGCATCACTGGATAGAGGTAGCCAGGCTCCTGGTGGTAAAGTATGGCTCCCCAGCTCACAATATAGACTCTCTCATTTTGTCCCTTGATAAAAGTTCAGCAAATCCATCGCAGGGCAATCCCCTGACCAAAGTCCTGGGAACCAAGAGGTAAACTAACTGCTTGCATAAGACGAGCTCTGCCTGGTGAAAGAAACTGGGATAATAAGCTTCATTCATATCATGCCTCACAGAATGCGAGCCTCTTACATACAACCTCTTACATAATCCATATATGTGATATATTAGGGCCTTTTCTCCCCATTTAGCTGAAAATAGAGGTGCAAATATGATGCCATATAAGGTAAGATCCTGTCACCTGTCAAGGGTTCCAGCTGTAAAGAGTCATCTCCAATCTTTAAGACACTGTTGATGTACACAAATACTGGTTCTGCACAAGGCATCTTCCTTATTATCTCCCTCTCTGCCTTCCCACTCCCCCAGAAAAACACCCGAGCAACCCAGCACCGAGAAGAGCATAGCCACATCTATACATGTGCCCCCAGCTGCAGACATGGGTAGTAGGGTATGATTATCCCATGGATCCAGGGCAGGTCTTGAAGTCACTATGGAGTTGAGGATAACCTTCAAATCCTGATCTTCCTGTCTCTACCTCCAGAGTGTACCGCATGCCTGGTTTATGAGGTAGGTGCTGGAGATCGAGGCCAGTGCTTTCTATACACAGCCCCCCAAACATGACTATCTTTAATCAAGGGGACATTGTTATGGTTAGTTTTTATGTCAGCTTAAAAGAGGTTTTGTGGGACTAGAGAGATGGCCTGCTAACCCAAGTTTGATTCCCCGGTACCCACATAAAGCTAGGTGTACCAAGTGGCCTATGCATCTTGAGTTTGTTTGCAGTGGAAAGAAGCCACTAACACCTAAATGAGTCAACTCTGTATAAAGCAGATTGGCCTCCTAAATGTAAATGGGTCTCCCTAGTCAGTAAAGGACTGGATAGAACAATGAGGATGGCCTCCCCAGGAGACCAAGCAAGGAGAAATTCCCCAGGAGATGCCTTGGAGCCAGCAAGGCACTGTGCACTATTGACTCTTGAGCCTGCTGACCCACACTGTGGATTTGGGAAGCCTCCATAATCATGTGAGCTGATTCCTTACATCTCTTGATAAACACAGCAACACACAGGTTGCGTATGCAGGTGCGTATGCAGAGTTCTCCTTCTTTGGAGGACTTCACCTAACACAGGTGAGGTTGCAAAGGAAGACTACCATGAGACCAAATCCTTGTTGGCTCTGGAGAGATGAGAGGGAAGGACTCAGAGCACAGGTGACAGGTGATGTCCATGTGGAGGGAGTTACTGAAGAGTGGCTATTTCTGAGAGGGCTTGGTAGAGGCACTACTAGAGTTGAGTAGAAGTTTTGCTTAGAGAAAACTAATACTTTTATCTCCGCATGGAAGATCAACTCTTCTTTTTTTTTTAATTTATTTTTTATTGTCCATAATGAGTTGCATTATTCAGTGGGCAAACAATGAGTTGTTATCCCCAATTCCCTAACGCCCCCCTCCCCATCCCCTATCAGCTGGATATTCTCCTCCGTGGGCCATCTGGATCAGTCCCTGTGGCAGGGGACCCTGGATAGTTTAGTACTTAGCCCGGTCCTCATGGCCCAGGTGTGTTGATACTGGAGGGTACCAAGCCTGTGGATAGTCTCCCCCACCACAGCTCTTACAATCTTTCCGCCCCCTCTTCCGCATAGTTCCCTGATTCGTGGTGGACGAGTGTTAAGGCTGGTTTAAGATCGTGATTTTAGGGGGTCTTTGTGTCGAGGATCGTTGGTATCTGTCTCTCTGGCTTATCCAGTGTAGATTGAATGTCTGTGGCTGTGGGTCCCTCGTTCCTCCCGTCCTGCTCTGCGGGATT
>PVHP010002777.1:0-15559 GCA_004024765.1 Zapus hudsonius | reverse complement strand
AAGATCAACTCTTCTTTAAGAAAATCTAAATACATAAAAAAGTGTAGTATGCAGTTGACAAGTAATTTTTATCAAGTCTCTTAACCTTCTTAAAATAAGGCAAGATTCTCATCACAGAAGATCTTTCCAGTTTTGCTCTATGGAGGAGAAAATCTGGCAGCAACCAGCATATTTTCATTCTGACAGTTCACTGGGAATCCAACAAAGCAAAGAAAAAATACAACTTCCTATTTATTTTAGATATGTAACTTCAGCAAACACAGTCATTAAAACATACAATCTCTTCATCAGCTGCACTAAAGTTTATTTTTAGACAGATATTCAAAATATTTAAGCCATAATCCTACCACAGCTGCAGCTGGATCATCAATTATAAAGTTACAGGTTTACAGTCATTCTCACCAAAGTGTCTTACTGTTGTGTTACAGTATTTATTTTGAGAATATTTTCCCTGTTGATAATTAAAGCACACAAACCCATCCACATTTCATTTTTATTATGACACAGACCTCAAAGTTTTCTAGGTTCAAAATATATGGTAATTATTCATTAAAGTTAAATTTCCAAAGTATTTTGAGATGAGAATCTTATACCTAAAGTGAAAAATGTATTCCAAAAATCTGAATCTAGTCATGAAAAGAAACCATTTTTGTGTTGGCATAACTTAAGTATTTCATTCAACAGTGACAATTAAACTTAATTTAGGTGGAGTGTTTTTACTGCAATGACATATAGTCAACTTAAATTTATTTAAGCAATTTTGACATTTGTTTTTCTCTCTAGAGCTCAGTAGTTCAGTGACAGCTAAGCTAGATGTCATTAATGACATCACAGGTCCAGGCTGGGTTCATCTTTTTGTTCCACAAGCCTTGAGTGCTGGCAGCCATCTCTCAAGATTCAGAGAAAGCATGGGGCCTAAGGGGGCTGAGGGGGCTGAGGGCGGACCTGAGACCACCTGAATTTGAATCTCCAGAACCCACGTAAACTGTTGAGCATGGCCACGCATGTAACCCCAGTTCTGATGGGAGTGGAGCTCTGGAATCAGAAAGAGACTCCATCACAAGGAAAAATAGGCAGGTGAGTGACAGAAAGGAACACGTACATTCTCAGGCTGTGCAGGGCTTGGGCACTACATCAGCATGTACCCATGTGTACACCACACACACACACACACACACACACACACACACACACACACACCACCACCACCACCACACATACCACACACACACACACACACACACACACACACACACACGCACCAAAAAAGTAGTAAATGCAGAGGTGCATAACTGACGAAATTGCCAAGTGAGTGCTGTGTGCTCAGCTTCAAATGGGACATGTAAAGCACCCCCCTAAGGCTCAGGGAAAGCTGCCACCTGGATACAACATGGCTGTCACACTCATGAACCTCACAGCAGCTAGGGTTTCCAGCACAAGACTGAGAAAGCTAATACTTCACCATTGATGGAGAAAGATAGGTGAGACCCCAGAGTTCCCAGAGCAGTGAGTGGCAGCTAATGGATGCTGGGAGAGGGAGGCAGATTTTCTAAGGGTGTCGCCCCTGGTCAGTTGCCCATTCCACAGTAGATAACCTTCTACCCATGATCATGCAAGCCACCCTAATTTACCTTACTGAGCTAAAAAAAAAGTCATGACCATAAAATGAGGTGGGGGGTGGAAGAAAGGCGTTAATGAGAGGGGGAGGAAGAGGAGAATAAAAGAGGGTAAATGAGAAAAATAAGATCAAAATATATTACATATATGCATGAAAATGTCAAAAAGGAAATAAACATTTTAAAAATATGGCTTCAGTACATCATTACACAAGAAAGTCCCATGCAGATGCCTGGGCCAGGGAGGAGTGAGGCTGACCTATCTCCTGATACCTCTCCTGGTAATAAGGGAAAAACATCTTTCCTATCAGATTCCAGTTGATTTTCCATTAAGCCTCATGGGCCAGAAAAGAATCACATGCCCACCCAAAACAATTTGTGGTAAATGAGAATAGAACTGTCATGATTAGCTGAGAAACCCTTAAGGCACACTGTGAGGGCTGCCCTGAGGAACTGGGGAACTGCAGCCAGAAAGAAGCACAAAGCACAGCCAAGATTAATAGCTTGTGTCATTGAGCACTTATAGTATAAGGCATATTATTAATTATCTTATTGCATTACCCATTTATTCTTCAATAGCCAGAGGCCATTATCATCTCCATTTCCCAGATAAGGAAACTGAGGCATAGAGTGGTCAGAGATTTCTCCAAGGTCTTGACTTAAATTTAGACAGTCTCGTCAAAGACCCAGCAAAGATTCAACTTGGCAGCTGCTGCTCCAGGTGTAGCAAAGGTTATAAGGAGCCTTTTAAAATATTCTTTACTTATTGTTAAAATAGTTTAATGGTTTTTAAAGCCACATATATTCCATATATTTAGAATCTAAGTTTGTTTACTTTATAGAACTTCAGACCAAACCCAGAACTTCACCATGCTAGGTAAACGATCTAACAAGCTACATCCCAGTACCCCTATCTATACAGCTAGAACCATAATAAAATTGTTTACTTCTTAGGGGTGGTGGTGGTGTATATACTTCCTGCCTTATATTTTATTATATCTATAAATAAATTTTCACTGTGCTTCCTCCCAACCCTTTTGTCTCCACAATGCTCTTGAATATCATATTTAATAACTGAAAAAAATCCATCTTTTATTTACCCACTGCTGGTCAGGTAAAGTCTTTCAAATTTTTCACCATCAAAAGTGAAAATATAACAAATATCTTTGTTCTTATAGCTATTTCTCTTCATTATTTTCTTTATAATAAGTACCAAGGAGTGGGATTACTAGGTCAAAATGTCTGAATATTTGTACGACTATTTATAGAAACAGCCAATTTGCTTTGCAAAAAAAATTTATTAATTAACCTTACCACCAGAATTATAAGAATATATCTAATTTCTGAAGTGGCACAAGTTTACATTTTTGTTAATTTAATAACAAGACCTGTTATTTGTTACTTTACCTTCTTTGATCTGCAGTGGATCATTTTTTTCAAACTGGCATGTTTGCAACCATTTCTTCCTGAGAAAATCTGCAACTGTTCTTTGTTCATTAATCTTTCTGGGTCTTGGTCCTGTTGTGATGTGTGTATTTCAAAACAAAGTTGGCTTAATTTCATTTCTGTCAAATGCATACACACTGAATGACTTGTTCGTCTCAACTTATACCTGGGTGAACCCAAACTCAGCTGCTCTTTCTAACCATCCTGAATTTCAGTAGCTGAGGCATCAAAGTCAATCTCAGGTATAAAAATGTGAACAAGAATTTTCCACAGCTTAATTTGCTTTCCCCCCCCAAAAAAAGAAATGTATGTTTCCTCATATTGAGATTACTGTCTCAAAAACTCCAAGGGGGATATTTGTATTTACACATCAATCTTTGTTTTCATGGTCAACTTATACTCTATGGAAAAATTATTCTTCTACTGTGGGATAATAGTCATTATGAGTCTTATCTTGTGTTTTTATCCTAAAATTGCTATGTATAAAATCAGAGGGGAAAACACCATTTTCAGATTTTGCTTTAAAAAAAAACTCCTTAATGCAGTACATACAATGAAGCTATTCAATCTTTTAGAAAAAAGAAAAAGAAATGAGGCACACATCATAGTTCACACACTTTTCAGACGCCGCCATTCTGCCCTCATATCTATTTCTGTCCCCTAAATATTTATTCTCAAACAAGAATTCCTGAGAACCTTTTAAAAATATAGATTCTTGCTCCACTGCCCCAGATCCAACAAATAAAAATCCTCACAGTTACAGCCCATTAACCCATACTTTTAAAATATAAGCTTTTTGAGCCGGCTGTGGAGGTGCATACCTTTAGTCCCAACAACTTGAAAAGCTGAGTTAGGAGGATCATCATAAGTTCAAGATCAGTCTGGGGCTACAGAGCGAGTTCCAGGTCAGCCTGGGCTAGAATGAGTCAAAAAAAAAAGTTGATACCTGTATTATTACGTATTATATCTATTACTATACACTATCTACACATATTCACATATGCCAATGAAATGGTAGTTCAATGTTTCCAACCATGTAAATTTTCACATTATTCAGGTTAATATGAATGGTTATATATAAATAGAAACCTGGAGAATTTAAAAACTGGAAGGATATTAATGTAAACATTTTCACAAGTCAACGCTTTACTAACTCTCCAGGTTTGCCCATTGTGGTGGTTTGAATGTCAAATGTCCCCATCGCCTCATGTGTTTGTGATTAAGCCTCATACTTGATCCCCAGCTAGGGGAGCCTTTCTGGAGGAGGTGTGTCACTGGTGAGCCTGGATGTCCAGCCCTACTGTGTGTTTATAGCTTAGCTCACTCTTGCTGCTTCCTCTCTGCTGATATGTGATGATGTGAATGCACTTCCTGCTCTTTCAAGTTTCCCTCACCATGAAACTTCCCCTTGGAACTAACTCTAAGCTGAAATAAACCCTTTCCTTCCATAAGCTGCTTCTGGGCAGGTGTTTTATCTTAGCAGTGAGCCAGTAACTGCTATATCCACAAGGCTGTTTAAATTCCAGAAAAACACTTCAGCAGGGGCCTCAACTGGGTTAAGAGAAGACCCTGTTAGAAATTTTATTTTCTTTCTTCATCTCAGAAAAAGCAAACCAGGCTATCTGAAGTGGGTTATGTGTTAAAGCCAGCATGAGAAGGAGTTACGTGTTCACCTCCAGAGCCAGACAGATCTTCTTTTCAGCCTCGTTTGAGAACTATCATTTATAATCTGTCCAGGGTTCTTGAGAGACTACATTAAATTTCTTAGCTTAGCTACCCCAGTGGGAGTATTCTATACCAATTCTATAATACATAGGCAAATCTTGAAGCCTCATTGAATTAAAACAAGCAAAGGTATTCAATATCTTATTGCATGGTTTTGGGTCAAACTTCCAACTGTATCTTGCAACTGGCCAGAAACTTTAGTACTTCCTGAGCTGTCCTACCAAAGGCTCCAAACAGCAGAAGAGCATATTCCAAATATAAAATTAATCACCGCTCTCATGGTTATCTTAAAAATACTTATGTTTCTATATATGATTGAAAAATAAAGTTATGTGTATGTATGCCTTTACTTTAATATTGAAATTATGTTTCTCAAAAAAAAAATAGTTCTAGGGCCAGAGAGAGCTCAAGAGTTAAGTGTGATTCCTGCAAGCAATGAAGGCCTGGGGGGCCTGAGGCTGCAAGTTCAAATCTCCATATCCCACATTAAACAACTGGACATGGCCACATGTGCCTGTAGCCCCCATCCTACAGGGGAGCAGAGACAGGTGAACCCTACAAGCTCCAGAATGAGTGAAAGAAGAGTCTGGCTCAAAGCAAGACCAGGTGGAAGAACGACAGAGTGATTCACCCAACCTTCCATTCCAGTCTCCACAGGAGAGTGAATGGAGCACCACAGAACATGTACACACACATGCACCACACACACCACATTACACACACAAGCAAAGAAACAAACCTAGGTCTACACAAATAGAGGAGGGGCTCATGAGGAGCCTTTGATCATTAATAGTTAGTACTAGGGGAAGAGGAGCCATGTTCTTCAGTGATATAGCCACTGGTAAGTTGCCCATATTCCTATAAATAACCCCTCATCCATGTGCCTGTAAGAAACCCTCATTAAACTCACTGGATGACCAAAAAGATATGAAAGTAGGAGAATGTTTGGGAAGAGGAACGAGTTAGCAGAAGTGGGAGAAGAATAAGAGAGGGTGATGTGAGGTGAATGATAAAATTTATATACATATTTGAAATTATCAAAAATAATTTTTTCAGTGCCGGGCGTGGTGGCACACGCCTTTAATCCCAGCACTCGGGAGGCAGAGGTAGGAGGATCACTGTGAGTTTGAGGCCACCCTGAGACTACATAGTGAATTCCAGGTCAGCCTGAGCTAGAGTGAGACCCTAACTCGAAAAACCCAAAAAATAATAATAATAATTTTTCAAATAAGGTCTAAAACTGACACTCCAAACATATCAGTGTACTAAGTGTATCATGTAACTTCCTGTTCCCAGTGAGGTGAGGTACATAACTGTCACTGTCTACTTTATTCAAATGCTCCACATCCCACCTGTGAAACACATCCAATAGCAATTCCTGGGAGACAGCTGTCAGGCGGGCTGCCCAAGGCCACGGCCACAGTTAACTGAACCAGGAAGCACCTAGCTCAAGGTGGCTCAGGAGAGACCCTCTCCTGCGCATGTGAGAAAATGAACAGAGTAAGAGTTAGCCTCGCTCTCACCGAACCTGCAGCCAGGTATTCTACTACCAAGGTCAGAAAGGCAGACCTGACCTCCTACAAAGTCTGAGTCTGTGGTCTTCAGTAAGGGGAGGGATGGAGATAATGCAGAGGGCATCTAGGGCGGAGCTTGCAGGAGATTCTGCTGGTTTCTTGCATATGCAGACTGTGGGGCCTCCCTCCTGGCACCAGGCTCCATCAATGTGGGGGTTCAGCTCCCTGAGGACCTCACCTCAGCAGTCACAGGCTAAGTAGCATACATGACTGGTACAATACAACCACCTGAGGCCTCATCCCCATGCTGTGATACACTTTGGCTGAACAATTCTGAGGTAACAATAATAATAATCACAAGAGATGGCAAAACCCAATTAACAAACATGCAGACTCTTACAAAGATAAACTAGGTATTCCCTCTCACCTAACAGGAGAAAAAAAATCTAACATGCTTTTAGCTGATACAGTTTTGGAACTGAGTATCTGAAATTTACAAAGTATGGTTCCAAAACAAAGAATTTCAGGCTCATCCTGAATGGCTGTGTGAAGTTACTACCTGTTTTACTGTGGCTACTTAACGATGTGAAAAGAGGTGGCCTGGGGTCCCCTTCAGGCTGCCACACACAGTCCAGAGCAGATGAGCCAGGGAGGGCAGGACTGGAGCACTGACATAGCTATGTCCCTGTGATCACAGCAAAGATTGGGACACTGGATTGCTGTGAGCACTTTTCACCCAATGACAAAATGCACTATCATCCATCTATCTGTGTGTGCACTGGAGGAGACCATTTAAAATGAGATCAGCTTGAAGTTTTAAAATTAGGGAGGCTGGAGAGACAGCTCAGTCGTTAAGACCCTTGCCTGCAAAGCCTAACAACCCAGTTTCGAGTCCTCAGTACCCATGTAAAGCCAGATGCATGCATATGGGATTCATTTGCAGAGGCTAGAAAACACCTGGCAAACCCATTTATTCTATCATTTATCTATCTATCTATCTATATATCTCCTTTCAAATAATAAATAAAATAAACTAATAAGGGATCTTGACCTACCCGATCAAGTCTACATAAATGTTTAGAAAGCATTCTTGAGTTGCTCTGAATTGGTCCCCTTGAATGGGGGCATCTTTTCTATATTTGGTTTCAGAGACTATATGGATAAACTATGATTTGAACACATTTTCAAAGCCAAAATATAATACTATAGAATTCATGCCCTCTTCATTTAATCATTTAGATGATATAAAACTAAGACCAGCAGGGAAAGAACTAGAAAGGGGAAAATGTCAGACAAGTTCCTAGCATGTGTGTAACAATAGACCAGGCTGGTTGCTAAGTCTCTAGGAATCTGACAGCAGATGGAACTAGATCTGAAGTTGTTAGGAGCCTCAGCAGAAAAGACTCCTGCTTTGTAAAATGTGCCTTTGAAAGACCTTTCAACCTTAAAGCTCTAAAATGTATATATTGCTCATATATCAACAACTTCAGAGAAGGTACATGTGAGCACAGCAGACAGACTCCTGGGCCCGTGCTAGCTACACCAAAGGAAAAAATCCAAAGCACACTATAATATTCCATCAGGAAATAAATCAAATTTATTGGTCATCAAAACAAAGGTCATCAGACAAAATGAACAGAAAAAAAAAAATATGTCATTGACCTAAAGTTAAACATCTTCAGGATCAAGGTATTTTTAAAAATATTTTTATTTATTTATTTGCAAGAGGAGAAAGAGAAAGTGAGTATGGGCATGCCAGGGCCTCCTGCCACTGCAGGTGAACTCCAGATGCAGGCACCACTTTGTGCATCTGGCATAACATGGGTACTAGGGAATCGAACCCAGGCCATCCAGCTTTGCAAGCAAGCACTTTACCTGCTGAGCTATCATTTGAGCCCCTAGAGTTTGTTTGTTTATTTTTTAATGTACAAATTTTAAGACCATTCTGAAAAGGCATCATGATATTTCCGAACACTAACCTAACCCCCATGAGAACAGATTTCAAACAAAGGCCTGCTCCAGAAAGTGGCCCAGGAAAAGAAAGGGACACAAAGCCTGGTGTATAAACAGAAGTCAAGCAGCTCAAGGTCTTGGTCAATTACTTCCTGAACTTTGAGCCAGCCACATGACCCTGATCCAAGATTTCTTGACACTACCAATAAACAGCACACTGTCCTGGGAGGGGTTCAGCCTTCCCACAGACCAAAGACTTAAGACCACGCTTACAGAAAGAAAGGAAGGAGCAGGAACTGTCTGCAATCTTCACAGGGACAGGGTCAGCATACACTTCCAACCCTGTGAACATAGCTCATCTTCATAAAATGCCGGTTAGATAAAGACACAAGTGCAATTCCAAGACAGCATTCTGCTCACACAGGCTTCAGGTTTCGAATGCAGGTGCCTCCGCTCCAGCAGGTCCTGGGACCTGCTGGGTGGCTCCAGCCACCACTACATTGGAATTTTCACATGGTTAAGGGATGAGATCATTTCTAGGTCATTTTACCGAAGCAGTCATATGACAAAATGCGGGTACCATGTAGAGCCACCTGGGAAAGCTGGATATTTGCACATTCATTATGATTCTTGAGAGTTTGTTTCATTTTTTGGCTTTGTTTATTTTCTTACATGGTAACATTTTCTTGCTGCGTGGTCCAAGCTGGCCTTGTGGTACTCCTGATTCTAACTCAAGTACTAAGGTTGCAGGCATATGCCAGCACACTCAATCGCTTTTAACAGAGATTATTATTAGGTGTGTGCATGCATGCTCACGTGTGTGGATCCATGTTGTGTGTGCTGGTGCACGAGTGTGCGTGTGCATATGGAGACCTAGAGTTTACCGATCTAACTAGCTATCCAGTGAGCTAGGTCTTCCTGTCTCCACCTCTTTCACACTGGGATTACAGGCATGTATCTCCATGCCTGGCAGTTTCCATCGTTTTGGAGGTGTAAACTCAGGTCTTCATGCAACACTAAGCCATCCCCCTAGCCCAAAAGGTATTCTTTAAAAAAGTTTAAAGCACGAAGGGAAAATTGTTTTACATAATGAAACTAAAAGAATCAACAGACAATAATAACTGGTTGTTTGCTGAATATTATAAATCTTTAAGGAAAAAAGGTGTGACTTTCTTTGGTTCCACTTGTTCCTTCATATCTTAAAACAATTCATTACTTTTTACACAAGTCTTGCATATTGTAGTGAAACACACATAATGTATTTATCCGTAACTGCCAGTTCAAAGGAACAAGGTACATTCACATCGTCAGGCAAGTCATTCCCAGAACCTGCTCATCTTCCCATCTGAAGGGGTTTCCACGAAGCCTCCTCCCCCCACCCTGTCCCCTCTTGCATCGGTTCCTGTCATTGAGCACAATGTCCCTGGCACATGGCTGTTGAGCATTAGATTACAGCACATGTCACAACTTCATTCCTCTCTTTTTCCTGTTTCGCTTTGTTGTTGTTTTGCTTGTTCTGCTGTGATTAAACTGAGGGCTTCCTGCTAGCCAACCCAAGTGTTCTTCCACTGAGTTACATCCTAACTCTCATTCCTTTTTAAGGCTAAGTAATACTCCATTATGGGTATGAACCAGGTTCTGTTTATCCATCCATCTGTCACTGGACATGTGAGTTGTTTCCACTTTGGGGATATTGAAAATAATGCTTTTGTGAATATTTGATGTACAAATGTTTGTTGATATCTCTGCTTTTAATTCTTTTGGATATATACCCTAAAATGAAGTTGCTGAGTCAATTAATTATTCAGTTTCAGTTTTTGAGGAAGGATCATACTATGTTCCCAACAATAGCACCATTTTACATCCCCCAACAATACACAGAGGCTCTAATTTCTGTGTGTTCTCACTAGTACTCTTTTCTGTTTGGTTGTTTATTTGTTTACTAACCACTCTAGTGGGTGTGGAATAATAGCTCATTTCATGATCTGTGGGCATTTACTTCCCTAATGATTAGGGATGGCTCCATTTTCATGTGAATGGTGCTCCTGGCTTCTCCTTTAGCTTCAGTCTCCCACTCTGTAGACTAGGAATGCAGAGTCTCATGAAATGCTCCAGGAAGCCAGACAAAGGATCTCTAACCCACTAAAACTAACAAGCCAACATTTCCATGTTTGGGCTTGAACAAGGGGGCTAAACCTTAGAGCCTGGACATAATGATATTCTCAAAAGTTTCCTTCCAGGCTCTTAAAGATTAGGAAAAGCCGCCTGCACCCTGACCCTCCTAAAAAGCCAATGTTATTTAAGAAGATTAACTGGCAGGATGGTCCCTGAGTTTGAGGGCCTGGGGCTCATGCAGAGTCTACTGGTACTCAGTTCCTACTGGAGGCTTGGGGAGAGCTGCTCTTGCTCAATGGCACATCTGTTGTCTCCTGTACCCCTCCTCACATCATCGCTCCCAGTACTGGATGTCTCTGTTCCCAGGATACACCATGATTTTCCAAACTCCTACAAATATAAATACTATCCCTGCCATTTTTATGTAAGTTGATCCAACCCTACTGAAGTAATCTAAGAATATTTCACTTTCAAATCTTTTCTTTTTTGGTAAACTGCTTCAATTCTTAGTCATTAATTCAATATACAAAACACAGCCTGTATTGCCAAGGCTCTTGTTTGCCCACCAGAACTAGATGGTAGATCCTATTGCTGAAGACACCACGTGCTTGGGTTGCAGGTCACTGAGAAGCGAACTGAAGCCTCCTCCCTGTTGACTAGCTGTCAGGATGCTGGAAAGAAAGAAGCAGCCCTTTGGAGGAGAAACGTCATCAACGGTGTTAACCAGCCATGGCCCCTGCAAGCTCTACAGCTGGTCAGTAAAGCCAAATGGACTCACTTGTGTTATGGGGGAAACCAACTGCTCTCTGATTGGATGGAGGCCCACTCCATGGGGCATAATTCACGCCTTTTACTGAAAACCTAATCAAAAGCCTATGGCTAAGGAGGTCATAAGCCCTAGGAGGGATACCACTATCATATTCTGGCTAAATGAATATATTATAGCCACCAAACTGACCTCTAAATACTTATGTTTATGCCCATCTATGAATGCTGCTCTCGCGTTTGATTAAGAGAAGTTTCTTTTTCACATGGTGGTGACCTCATGGGATGACTCAAAACACACCAGAGTGCTGAAAAGAATGAACAGTGGAGTATTTAGAACTAGATGAGACATCTCTATCACACTCCAAGGCACAGGGACTGTGCAGAAAAGGTAGCAGAAAGAATGTCAGAGCCAAAGAAAAGGAATGAGGACTTTGCAATACTGTCTACCAGGCAGAATGGTCGTGGCATCCATGACCTCACAGTGGCTGACACTTCCTACATAAGACTCAGATGACGGAAGAGAAAAAATGATGACATTAAAATTGGAGGCGAGTTGAAAAAAGAAAGAGTTCAGTGGAGGAAAGGGAAGGGGAGCGTGGGGGGATATTTCAATCATGATATAGTACATACACACACATGTGTGTAAAATGGAGGTTGTCAATAAAGTTTTTAAAACAACACAGCCTGCAGGACCTGGGGAGATGCTCAGCCAGCAAACATGAGAATCTGAGTATGATCCCAGTGCCCACAAAAAATGCCTTGGGTGGTGCTGGGAAGATGGCAAAGCAGTTAAAGGTGCTTGTTTGTAAAGCCTGCTGGTCTGGTTCAATGCCTCATTACCTATGTAAAGCTGGATGCACAAAGTGGTACATGCATCTGAAGTTTGTGTTGTGGGTATGCCTGTAATCCGAGCTCTTGGAAGACAGAGTAAGGAGGATTCTTGGCCTCCCTGGTGAATTAGTCTAGCCAAACCAGTGATCTCTAGGTCAATGAGAGACCAAAGGACGTGGCTAATGTACCTAAGAACTACACCTGAGATTATCCTCCGGCCTTCACACACACATGAACACAGAGAGAGATATATACACACACAAAAGAAAAATCACAAACATGTATACACACAAATAGACACACACTGCAGATTCCTGAGGTCCAGGTGCTGAGCCTGGGGCTGGAGGTGCTGTGATGAACAAGGCAGGTCCCAGCAGGAGAGACTCCTTCCAAGGGAAGTGTCTTCTCTTGGTTCTTATTGTACCTAAATTCCTGAAGTACCTCCTGGGCAGATAACCACCCTTTGCTCATTTATTAATGGAGGGTAAATTCATATGACTTGTGGAAAATGATGTGGTCCAATAAAAAAATAAATAAGTAAAACAGGCCATTCTGCCCTTATACGGCCTGAGTAAAATCACTCAGCTCACTGCCTCACTTGAAAAATAACAATGATGTCCTTCCTAGAAACAGATACCTGAGCCAAATATATATATATATATATATATATATATATATATATATATATATATATATATATATATTCAAAGGGGAAATCCGCCAAAGCTTTCATGCCAACCAGAAAATCAGAAGATAAACAATCTTTTCTTTAAAAGTTCTCACCTTAAGTCTCTGCCAACAATAAATGTTTAATGACTGTGGGCACCTGTCTCTTCTGTAGTGGTTGTGGTCATTGCAGTCTCCTGTCTAAGGTGAAGTGACAACAAGGGACCGTAGAGAATCTGAGATATTTTGTTGTTAAAAAAAAAAAAAAAAACATTTAAGCCACCACAGATATTGTGAAACCAATATGAACATTTGCCTCAAGTTTAATAAGAGACGAGGCTTGCTAACTCATTCAGAGACAAGCAGACAAAATGGGAATGTTCAAGGAAACCAGGACCTGAAAAACTCAAAACTTCAAAATCACTTTTCCTTGAAGAAACTGGAGGGCAAAATATACAAAATGCACATGCAACCAAAACTCTCAATGAAGAATCCCTAACGGATGTGAGAGCTAGGCTTTACAACAAGAATCTGACGAGCAGGGACAGATCAATTCCTACAAACCAGAACAAAACATGACACACTTTTATGCAAACTGTTCTTCCTGGTCATACAGTAGTTCAATCTCATAGAACGCTCTGGGCAGAGAGCAATAAACAAATTCCAGACAGGAAGTAGCCAGAAGGAATACATGGCAGAGCTTTCTGGCACTATCCCCTTGTAGAAAACAAGAGACATTGCTCTGTTTTTTTAACAAAATTATTTTTAAGCCCAGGGCCTAAATTGTGTATTAATAGGGTTACTCACAGGGGGCAGGGGGATACAAATGAGTTTTTAATGTTTTGGCTCCATTCCTAGAATTAGCATCATAAACTTAACTCTAATTACTGACCACTGACAACTCCAGAATCAAATTCCCATCTGGAATGAAGTATTTCCACCTACTCCTTGGAGGTCACCCTTTGTAAAGCCTTTTCTCATTCTGCACATGGATTTGTGCTCATGTATATCCTATGTGAAATTTTCAGCTGGCTAAAATAAGTCTAATCGTTTCACAAAAGAAATGTTTAAAGAAAGTACACTCAGTTTAAACTTAACAATGACAGTACATTCCAAATTACTTTCTTGACATAGATGTTTAAACAATACATTAAGGAAGATAGGAACATTTCATGATAAACTCTGTCACTGTCAGTGAATAATAAGAATGTGTTTTAAAAGGGAGAGGCTTCAATTTTGAATGTGTCTGGAAGCTACCATGGCAGAGCAGAACTGGAGCACATATCTTAATGTTTTTCCAAGGCAAAGGTGTCTAGTTGTCTCTGGAATATCCATTTTCACTTTCCTCTATAGTAATAGAAACCTTAACCAGCCACATTAACTACCTAGGTAAAGATGACATTTCCCAGAATCCCTTGAAGATAAGTAATCATCTGACTGGCTCTGACCAATGAAATATGTGCCACAAAATGCTTCAACATGCTCTTAAAAGG
Source organism: Zapus hudsonius (assembly GCA_004024765.1). Lineage (NCBI taxonomy): Eukaryota > Metazoa > Chordata > Mammalia > Rodentia > Dipodidae > Zapus > Zapus hudsonius. The sequence goes on along the minus strand of PVHP010002777.1, from coordinate 1,432 downwards.
AAAAGAGGCAACAGCGAACCAAGAAAGGAGCACTTGGGCAATGGAGGAGCCAAAGCCTGGGGGAGGCAATCAACAGCTTTTAATTCAGCCAAATAATCCACTTAGTGAGGGGAAGCCCTTAACTGGAACTGGGGACTCAGGGCTAAATACACTGGGAACCAAACTCTTCGTCCCCAAAGAGAAATGCACTATACCAGTGATTTACAAAGAGGCTACTCACAATAGAATCTAGCTAATTCAGAAATGTGTATCTCAGTTAACCTATACTGATCTCTCTCTCTGATGGAGATTCTCTTTGTATCTTTCAGAATGCAGCGAGAGAGCTGTGGCTCATCCAACCCTACCAACAAACTGCAGGCCAATAGCTGACATCCTGGCAGGAGATGAGCCACCCCAGACCTACCGTGGAGAATCCATATGGAACCCCGCAGAGAATGGTGGGATAAACAAGAGACCCACAACCACAGCCAGTCAGTCAACACAGGATAAGCCAGACAGACACCAACGATTTTCAACACAACCTATAGCAGAAGTACAGAGGTCCCCTAAGACCTCAACAATAAAACAGCCTTAATACTCACCCACCATGACTCAGGGAACTGAGTGGAAGAGGAGGCGGAAAGATTGTAAGAGCCATGGTGGGGGAGAATATCCAGAGATATTGCCCCCTCAGTAACATCGAACTAAGGCAGTTGGAACTGGGATGGCTACTAGTATAACCATAATCCCCTACCCCATGGACAGAGGAGGAGATGATTGGGGTTAGGGAAGCTGGGCATTGGGGAAACGGGGATAACAACTCATTATTTGTTCATTGAATTTATCTCATTATGGATAATAAAAAAATAAAATAAAATAAAAAAAGGAAAGTGGCTACTCTCCCCTTTCCTACTCCCTTCTCAAAAAATGACAAAAACTGGAGGGAGCAACCATCATTGCTGAAAGGTTAGAGAAGGCATAGTAATAAGAGAACCCCATGGAAAGATCTTCTCATTCACAGCTATATTGAGACTGTTACAGATGGCGGTGAAATAAATGTCTGTGTTGTTGGTTTCCACAAATCAGTATCCTAACTACTGCCTCTCTTGTGAATTAGCCACTGTTTTGGTTTGATAGCCTTTCCTTTCTTTTCTTTTCTTTTTTTTTTTCAGGGGTGGGGTGAGGTGATGGGTGGCAGGGTTGAGACAGGACTCATGTAGCCCAGGCTGGCCTCACTATGTAGATGAGAATGACCTTGAACTCACCTCCACTTCCCAAATGCTGGGATCACAGTGTGTGCCATCATGCCTGGCCGACAGTACTTTCTCTTTAAGCAGTGGCTATGAACTTCTCATTGTGATTTTGCTGTTAGCACCAATCCTTTTACACTTTTAGAATCAATTTTCAGAACCCCTATAATTAATCCTACAATAATCCTAACCTTCACTCTGGA